>SJXQ01004766.1:215857-229856 GCA_006408695.1 Aepyceros melampus
GCACGCACTCAGGGCGCTCCAGGAGCTCTGAGGCCCGCGCCGCTGGTGGCGGCGCTGCTGCATAAAACGGACGCTGTTGCGCCGATAGGTGTCCTGGCTGAGGCGCTTCCTTGACCGCTGGTGGATGCTGTGAGCGTTGCGGATGGACGACCTGGATCCAGCAGGATGGGGGACTTCGGTTAGCGCCCCGCGTACGCACCCTTGCCGCAGCCCTACCCGAGGGGACTCTCATGGCCAACCCTGGGGTCCAACGACCGGGCCGAGGAAGAGCAGCCGGTGGAGGGATTCCTGCCCAGCCCCGATAGGCATGAAGGCCACGGCCCCTCCCAGACACGGACCCTCTGCCCTGGCTAAGAGCCCAGGCCCATTTCTCACCCGCCTTTCCCCGCCGGCCTTCAACCTACTCCCTCTACTGGAAGCCCTCCGGCCTGCCCCAACCCTCGGGAGCCGTCCCAAGGACGGTGGGCATCGGTGGCCCCACTGCCATCTCACACCCCTGCTTCCCTGCTGCCCTTGTGCCGGCCCCACAGTGTAGGAGGGCACTCCAGCCTTTGCTCAGGGAGAGGGCTGGCGCCCCGTCTCCCTCGCCCTAGCACTGTCAACCTAGGGCCTGGACCCACAGAGGGAAGCAGGGGTACACCCTCCTCAGCCCCGCCCAGCCTGCCCCCACTGCCCCGGGGACCCTTGCTCACCTGCGGGGCGGTGCCCCCCGGTCTTGATCTGGCTTTGGGCCTGGGCTACGTCTTGCCCTGCCTTCTGCAGGTACATGGATGGAAAGTAACCTGTGACGTCTCCTTTCCTGTAACAGAGGCAGCCCCTGAGGTCTGGGCAGTCGCGGCGCGGGGTGGAGCCTCACATATGGGGTCAAGGGTCCCTTAGGGTCATCTAGGGTCAAGGCAGCTGAGAGACTGCAAACACAGCAGCCAACACCAGCCCCTAAACCTGTGTGCCTCAATTTCCTCATGGGTGTGACACAGGCCTTCCTAGTTGTGACGCTGAGAAGAGGAGCGCAAATTAGCAGATCCAGCTCTCCCGGGACAGGTGTTTGCTATGAAACCTCTGCAATCTTCTATTTGTCAGTTTTTTCTCTTATATAAGGTGATGGTCTCCTGTGTCCTAAGAAATCTTTGCCCACTTCCAAGTTGACAAGTTCCCTTATGCTTTCTTCCAAAAACTTCTTAGTTTGGGGTTTTGTGCTTGGTAAAACCTGCAATCCATCCCAAATAACGGTGTATGGTGTGAGGCAGGGTCAAGGTTCATTTCCCACCACCCCTCCCAGGGATATCCAGTTGTTCCAGCACCATTTGTTGAGACGATTTTTCTTCCATTCTTACTACTACATTTGGGAGTAAAAAAAAACAGTAGTCTTTGCATGCTACAGACTTTACTCAGTAAAACTCATTCTTCTTTGCTGGTGGGAGAATCACAAATGCCTCAGGAGTGCATGATGAGGGTTCACTGAATTTGAGTTTAAAAACTAATTCACTTTGCTGTGCAGCAGAAACTAACACAACATTGTAAAACAACTTTCACCAATAAAAATGAATAAAAGTTGGAGAAATCCTGTCTCAAAGTCTTCAGTGGAGGGCCACGCCGATGAGGGGTATTGTGGCCACAAGCTCATGGGAGTCACAGATGGGCGCTGTGACTCCAGGCTTGGCAATCATGTGTAAGACCCCAGGACTCTGCTTTCCCCAGCATCAGGAAAAACTAGTATTCTTACATTCATTTGAAGAATGAACAGATGAAAATAACAATGAAGGATTTAAGAGGAAGAGAGATGACAGGGTCTGCTCCAGCAGCTATCAAATATAATAATTCATTCAGGGACTTCTTCTGGTGGTCTAGTGGTTAAGAATCTACTTGCCAATGCAGGGGACACGGGTTCTATCCCTGATCCGCCACTAAAGCACTAGTAATGCCCAAGCACCTGGAACCCGGGCTCTGCAACAAGAAGCACCGCAAGGAGAAGCCCGTACATCACAACAAAGAGTAGCCCAGGCTCACCGCAGCTAGAGAAAGCCTGCGTGCCCCAACAAAGACCCAGAGCAGCCAAAAGTAAATAATAAATACATCTTTATAAAATGGTATTGGGTTTTTTAAAAATATTAATTAATACAATTAATTGTGTTGCTGGAGAATGAATAGATGGACTGGTCAGGGGGCGTGACCCCAAGTCACAAAGGAAAGAGGAAGTGCCCACTCAGACAAGGGCACAGAACCCTGCGATACGAACAGGCTGGGATGGAAGCAGTGTGCTTCCAAAATGGAAACAGGCCAGAGAGAGGCAGTGGCGTGGCCGACCCAGGGTCACACAGTCAGGTCAGCACTGAGCCCGCACAGGTCCGGCCTTGGGCCAGGCTGACTCTCAGGACAGGTGCAGCGGGAGGGAGAGGGCACGACTCTCCTACCTGATGACCCACCAGCCATCCAGGAGCTTGTGAATGACCTCAATGGCTTCACCCTCCTCCAAGGACATCTCGTCCTCCAGTACAGCGGTGTAGGCTTTGATGGTGACGTAGGGCTCACCTGGAGGGGGAGGGGCATAGTGAGGAGGTCCACCCAGCACATGGCTCCCCGCCCTTCCCCTCCTCTCTGGGCCTGGGGCTTCCTCCAGCTGGAGCTCAGGACACCATCTCCTCCAGTTCTCCCCACTCCTCCTGGACTTCTGTCCTCTACCTGCTCTATTCAGGGGAGCTCGCCCACTCCCACCCACCGCCATCCAGACCAGAGGCCAGGAGCTCCCATGACCCCAGAACCTGGCCAGCCACCTGCACACAGGAGTGGCCAGACAGGAAGTGGGGAGGAAGAATACCCGTCCAGTGGCACTTGAGCCATTGCTCCAGCCCTCTGATCACATGTGTGAACCACTGCCAGCCCTGTGTACACGCCTTGCCCAGTTTTTAAAGAGAAGCCACAAATCCACATAAAATTGTAAACTCTTTCTATTAATATTTGAAGATATGGGTAACCAAAACTTTTTTAATCAAACCCCACATGGGCCCCCTACAACTCAGCGGCTGCCCATTTTCCCATTCTAGTCAGCCACGATACCCTCACCTCCAGGCAGCCCTCCTCCCTGAGCCTCAGGTTGGCTCATGGAACCGCTTCCCACTGGACCCGGCCCCAGGCTGGCAGCCACCACATGTCCCAGATTGACCTCATCACCCTCTCTTCTCTATTCTACCTCCTGGTTCCCCCGTCCTGACCAAAGGCACCACCTCCAACCCCAACCTAGACTTGGGGGTGTCAGCCCTGCCTCCATCTCTGCCCAAGCCCTCAGTCATGTCTGACCCCAAAGCAGTCACTCTGGCTCCTCAATATTCCTGAGCCCCTTCTGCCCCTCCTCCCATCCCTGCAGCTGGGGAGGCAGCAGATACCTGCATAGTTGGGTTCTGGGTCCTCGGCTTCATCAGGACTGTCCAGAGGCTCCAGGTAGGACGCTGGGACCCAGCCACGCTTTGTTTTCATTTGGCAGAACCACCAGCCTGTGCCAGGGATATGGGGCAGTAAGCCTGGGCGGGTCTGAGAGCCTCCTTCAGCCATCACCGGGTGGGGAGGGGTGAGGACAATCAGACGCAGACACACAGACATCCAACACTCGCATTCAGACTGATTCTGTGTGTGTTCAGTCGCTCGGTGGTGTCCGACCCTTTGCGACCCCCTGGACTGTAGCCTGCCAGGCTCCTCCGCCCATGGAGTTTTCCAGGCAAGAATACTGGAGCGGGTTGCCAATTCCTACACCAGGGGATCTTCCCGACCCAGGGATCGAACCCGCGCTCTTGCATCTCCTGCACTGGCAGGCAGATTCTTTACCACCGCGCCAGCTGGGAAGCCTGTCACCTTCACCACATTCCATGCCAAAATTACACACACCGGTACACAGAGGACCGCAGAACTACAGCTCAGAGTCCACTTTACGGGCGTGATGAGAAGTTCGCCTGCCCACCCGGCTGTATCCCGCAGAGAGGCTCCGTCACGGCCCCGAATGTGTGCAGATCCCCAGAGCCGCCAGGGGGCGCACTCTCAGAGAGAGGGTGATGCCCCCGCCCCGCCCAGTGTGGGGAGGACAGTCAGGGCCCCCGAAGGAGCCCGAGCCCCGCTGTGGGCCAGGCGGGGAGGAGGCCCAGGGCTGCTCTCCGGCGGGCAGAGCCTTGGTGGGGGCTTGTGGCCCGGGGCCCGGGCACCAGGAGAGGGAGGTCCAGGCAGGGTGAGGAGGCTGACCGCTCTCGTTCTTCTCCACGACGTCCACCACGTCGCCCGTGGCCAGCGCCATCTGCGAGCTCGAGCCCTTCTCGTAGTCAGCGATGGCGCGGTATGTCTGCAGGATGATGGGGCCCGTGATGTCTGGGCAGAGAGAGGGCAGGGTGAGTGGCCCCGGTGGGCGCCTCCTCCCGGCTCTCCCCTGCGGGCCCTGCGTGGATCGCCAGGACAGGAACTTATGTCCTGTTCCCACCCAGCTCCAGACAGGCCGGGGGTGGACACGCCCTGTGTACTGGAAAGCAGCGGAGACAAGCTAGGCTTCGCAGCCCTGCACCTATTCAGCACCTTCTGTGTGCCAGACACCGCCTCACAATTTACACACACTCTCTCATTTGATGAGGTCTGCAAGCAGCCTTTCTCAACATTAATGTGCACAGGGGACTTCCCTTGTGGTCCAGTGGCTAAGAGTCCATGCTCTCCATGCAGGGTCCCTGGCTTTGATCCCTGATCAGGGCACTAGATCCCACATGCTGCAGCTAAGAGTTTGCATGCTTCAACTGTGCTGCCAAATAAATAAATATATATATTTAAAAACCCTTACTGTGCAAACAAATCACCCAGGGATTTGGCTGAAACACAAGCACTGATTCCATAGGTCTCGGGTAGGACCTGAGGGTCTGTATTTCTAACCAGCCCCCAGGTGATGCTGCAGCTGCCTATTAAGCACTGACTTGTATCCACCCCTACCACCAAATTCATATATTGAAGCGCTAATCCCCAGTACCTTAGAATCTGAGTGTATTAGGGCCACTAAAGGCCACTTTTGCCCCCAAATCTGATCATTCATTCAGCCAGAACATTCCCTGGCTGTCGGAAGCCAGGGTCTGTGCTTGGCGCTGCAGCCACAGAAGTGAGCTCCCAAAATTCCAACTTTTTTTTTTTTTAACTTTTTAGCCATGCCCCACAGCACGTGGGATCTTAGTGCCCCAACCAGGGTTCAAACCCACACTCCCTGCATTGGAAGTGCAGAGTCTTAGCCACTGGACACCAGGGAAGTCCCAAGACCCCAACTCTTTAGTGCAGCCGCCAAAATCCTTCACAGCTATTCTCATCTCCTGCTCTTTTCCCTGCATACCCCAAGCTCAGTGTCCTGGGTCGTGTCAACAGTCCTTGAGGGTGGCCACGCTGGGCTGCCCCCAGCCTCTTACCCGCAGTGTTGCTCTTGCCATCTTTGGGCATCAGGTATGTCTCTGGCTTTTTCACCCTGCAGCAGAGAACAGTCTGGGTTAGACCCCTGGGCTTCCCCCTGGGATGCTCAGGACAGACCTACAGAAGAACTTCCCAAGACAGTTCCCAACAGGAATGTGGGAAATGGGGGCCACCGCAGAAAGAAGGTAGTGGCTGGACTGGGAGGAAGGGGCTTTGAAGAAAGAAGGAGCTGTTCAGAGCCTGAGTGGGTTGCCCAGCTTCTTGCAGACCCAAAGGAGAAGGCTTGTAGGCCAGCTCCCTTCTGCTGGAGCCTCGAGAGAGAAGCCAACGGGGGTGGATGCCCTGTCCCGCAGGGGCCGAGGGGAGCTGCCCTGCCTGGGACCAGGGTTGTGTTCAGGGGTCTAGCTGGAGGCTGCTGTCTGTCTACGGCAAACCCTGTCCTCCAGGTGTCCCCTGGCACTCAGTACCAGAGAGGACAAAGAGAGGGACCTTCTGCAGCACATTCCCCTGAGAGCTCACTCAGCTTCTCTGATGCCGTTCATGCAGGGCCCTGTGTCCAGGAGACCCCTAGGGCGAGGGCAGACAGAGAATGAGGCGGCAAAGGAGGGGGGGGGGGCTTGAGACACGCTCAGGAATGAACAGAGTCCACCAGCCCCCACATTCTCTCGGGGCGCCTCACTGCCCAGTTTGTAAGCGCTCTCCCGGGCACTCAGGCCTGGGTCACGGTTGGGGAAGCTGCTTTCAGAAGGCTCCAGGTCCCGTGGCCAGGCAAAGCCAGGCAAAGATTTGAGGACCTAGGACCCCCAGCCCACAGTGCCTCCTCCACCCCACCTCCAGCATCCTGAGGCTCAGAGGGGTGCAGGTAGAAACCTGGCAGGGATGCTGGGGGTGTCCTTTGCTGTCTCGCTGTGTGACTTTGGGCAAGTCGCTTGCCCTCTCTGATCCTCAGGCTCTTCCTGTGTAACATGGGGAAAGCCCTGCCCTCTCCAGGTTGAGCCAACCACCCCTTCCCTCTCCCACCACTCACTGGCTGTCTGTGGGGAGCTTGAGGTCGTCGGGGCGCACCTTGAAGAAGTTGAGGAGGTGCGGGCAGCGGGAGATCTTAACAGGGAGGCTCATGAGCGTGCTGCAGTACTCGGTAAGAGTGCCCTGGCGGCTCTCGGCCACTCGCTGCCCATCAAACCACCGCGGGGCTGGCAGGACCAGGGAAGGACACCAGAGGACCAGTGAGCATACTTGCAAGGTCAAGCCCGGAGACGGTGGGAGTGGAGGGGACAGTCAGAGGGCAGATGAGGGGATCCGGGGCAGGGGAGCCCACCCAGCTGACTCAGCCCCACTCCTCACCTGGCAGGTGTGGGATGATCCTGTTCTCTGGGTTGATGTCCCCCGCCTCAATAGGAAACATCTCCTTTAAGATTTTCTAGACAGAAAAGAGATACAGAGGAATCTGTTTTATTAGAGCATTGTAAAGGCACAGAATTGGACACGACCTAAACACTTTCCAGTCACTGGGGCCAGAAGCTGCAAAGAGTCGGACGCAACTTAGCGACTGAACAACAAGAAAAAAGCTTCTGGTGCCATCCTGGGTTCTTCCTTCTCTCCTGCCTCACATCAACCCACCAGCCGATCCTTTTGGCTCTGCTCCCCAAATCTGTTCAGAATCGGATCCTTCTCACTATGCCCGCTTCTGCCTGGTTTGATTATTACAATCTTCTTAGGTCACTGCCCTCTCTCTCCTGTCTGTCCTCAATCCACCATCCAGAGGCATTCTCTTAAAACCCAGGTTGGATCCTGTCTCTCCTCTGCTCCCTCCCTCCCTCCCTCAGAACCTCCCTGCCTCTCAGCTCACTCAGAATGGAAACAAAGGCTGCATTATTCCACGCGGTGCACGTGACCTGTCTCTGCCTGCCTTGCTCAAACTTCTCCCGCCACCACTCTCTCTCGCTGTTCCCTCCACCCCAGCCACCCTTGGAAGCTCCAGGCCCACTCCTGCCCCAGGGCCTTTGCATGTGTTATCCCCATTCTTCCCTACCCCGACCCATGCAGATCAATAGCTCATTCTCTCACTCTCTCCCTCTTTCTCCTTCTTCAAGTCTTTGCTCAGCTATCTCCCCCTCACAAGGCCTCCTTCCTGACAATTGCCCCTCCTTCTCCCATCCTTCCCACCTCCCCTCCCTGCTCTATTTCGCTCCTTCTAAGGACCATCTAACACACTATAGAAATTACTTATTTTGTTTGTTTGTTTGTTATCCTGACTTCTCCACTGGAACATAAGGTTTACAAGGGCAGGCAAGGATTTGCACCTGTTTCTTTTACCTTTCAGCAGTATTGCCTACTAATCAAGAAGAATGTGCCTGGCATTTAGTAGGTGCTCAATAAATAGTGGTTGGATGAATGAATGAGTGCACCGGGTAATAAAAGGGGCCTATCCTGGGACTTCAGTGGCGGTCCAGTGTTAAGACTCCATGCTTCCACTACCGGGAATGTGGGTTGAACCCCCCAACAGGGAACTAAGATCCTGCATGCCACATGGCATGGCCAAAAAGTTAAAAAAAAAAAAAAGCAAGGGGGAGTTGCTAATCCTACAATAGAACAGTTTAAATAGGTGAGATAAAGCCCCACGATGTATCATCATGGACCGGTCTCAAAATTGTAACCCAGTGACAGTAATAAGATTGAGAAACAGGCAAAAGGCATGCTGATGGCATTTGCCTACACCTCAGAAAATGCACGCTCCACGCTACTGTATGTTGTTCCTGGGCTCTGTGTGTGTGTGTATGTGAGTCTGTGTGTTTGTGTGTGTGTGTGGCCACGTAGAGTAGGAGCTAGTATGGGCTATGAGATGAAGGAAGGCTTCCACTGCTTTTGTAATTTTAATTGGAGGATAATTGCTTTACAATATTGAGTAGGTTTCTGCTGCACAACACGAATCAGTCATAATTATATATGAACTGTGCTGTGCTTAATTGCTCAGTAAGGTCCGACTCTCTGCGACCCCATGAACTGCAGGCCTCCAGCCTCCTCTGTCCCTGGGGATTCTCCAGACATGACTACTGGAGTGGGTTGCCATTTCCTTCACCAGGGGATCTTCCCAACCCAGGGATCGAACCCCAGTCTCCTGTATTGCAGGCAGATTCTTTACTGACTTAGCCACCAGAGAAGCCCAAGAAGAGTGGAGTGAGTAGCCTATCCCTTCTCCAGGGGATCTTCCCAACCCAGGAATCGAACCAGGGTCTCCTGCATTGCAGGCGGATTCTTTACCAGCTGAGCTACCGGGGAAGCCCAGAATTATATGTATATATTTAAATATATATATATCCCCTCCCTCTTGAGCTGCCCCATCTCCTTTGTCTAAAAGTCTTGTGCAAACAGCCCAGTGACATCAGCTGTGATTCCAGGTGCTGGTGTAAAGGCTGGATATAGTTTTTCTTCACATTTATCTACATTTCACTTTAAATAATTCAAATAAGAGAAGTGTTTTGTGGCCCCTCCATTCATCTGACCTGTCTTAGACCAGGACCCAGCAGCCAAGCTCCACACACCGTGACCCCCCATAACCTCCCCCCAGTTTTGTCCAAACAGCCTCTGGTGCTGGGAACCCTGGGGGATTCTCCCATGTAAACCCTGGTGATAACAGGCACCCACAAAGCAAGAAGACCAGGATCCATGGGTATCAGGATTATCCACCCTCCTTCCGGTCCACCAGGGTCTTTGTCAGGCCAGGGACCGTGAGTGAAAGAGCAGGCGCCTGAGATGACCCCTGGGGTGGTGACACTGGCCAGGCTGCCCCCTGTGGGGACAGAGCAAGCAGGGGGACCCTTGAGACAGCCCCCTTGAGTTCGTGTGCAGTGGATGCAGACTCTTGGTTTGGGAAGATGAGAATGTTTAGAAATGGATGGCGGTGATGGTAGCCTGACATAGCGAACACGCTTCATGCCACTGGCTTATGCAATTAAAATAGGTAAAATGGTATGTGAATGTTATGTATATTTTCACAATAAAAATCACCTTGAATGTTTCTTTAAATTAAAAAAGTATAAGGCGACAACATTGTAAGTCAACTATCCTTCAATTAAAAAAAAAATGCCCCCTTAACTGTGGGCTGGGAGGGGAGGGGTTTCTAAGTTTCCCTCCCAGAAGGCAGAGCTGGGGCTGGGCGTGGTGTCTCCCCTTACCTCCCCCCACCCCCCACACACAGGGCACTCACGTGGAATTCATAGATCTCGGTGAAGCGCCGATAGACCACCTTCTCAGACAGGTCGTGCCATTTCACCAGGAACATATAGACCTGGGGGGAGGCAGGAGCAGGGGACCTTGTTCAAGCACGCATCTGGGCAGCCCCCACCCACGGTGGAAACCCACAGGACTGGGAGTGGGAGGGAGAGTGCTATTCGGGATAACCTGGGCCACAGAAAGAACACCAAGTTCATGGACCCCAGGGCAAATTAACTCTCTCAGATTAACTCAAATTCGTCTCCATAAACTAGAGGTAAATGCAGACCTCACCGCTAGGTGCCCTGAGAGTTAACAGGAGGTAAGATACAGAAAGGGCTGGGCTCAGGTAACAAAACGCAAGACAACACAGTAAGATGCTGTGTGGCTGGATTTATATGAAATGTCCACGGAGTTCCCTGGTGATCCGGAGGCTGGGACTCTGCACTTTTACAATTGACGGCCCGGGTTCAGTCCTAGGTCAGGGAACTGAGATCCCACAAGCTGAGGGCGCAGCCACAAAATAAAAAGAAAAGAAAAGAAAAGAGATGTCCAGAAGAGACAGACAGATCGAAACAGAAAGTAGATTTGTGGCTGCCAGTGGCTGGGCGGGGTCGGGTAGCGGGGCTGAGGCTCGACTGGGAATAGGATTTCTTTGGGGTGATGAAAAAAGACAGATTGTAGTGATGATTGTGCAACTCTGCGAATGCACTGAAAACCACTGAATTGTGCAATGCACATAAGTTAATCATATGGCACAAGAACCGCGGTGGTTTAGTCTCTAAGTTTTATACGACTCTTGAGACCCCATGGATTGTAGCCCGCCCGGCTCCTGTGTCCACGGGATTTTTCAGGCAAGAATACTGGAGTGGGTTGCCATTTCCTTCTCCAATATCCAAAAAAGCCATTACATAAAAACAAACAAAAACTCAGTACGGAAAAATAAGCATGTGAAAACAGTTAAGAGAACACCACTCAGCCACACAAAAGAGCAGATAACTGATATTTGCAACCACGTGGATGGATCTTAAAAGCACTGTGCTGAAAGCAAGAAGTCAGGCATGAAAGGCTACATACCGTTCCATGTCTGTGACATTCTAGAGTGACCCCAACTAATTCAAGGTGGAAAAAGACACCTTAAATAGTTGCTTCTAGTGGCTGGGAAGGAATGACTTGGACATGAGATGGAGTGAAGGTCACGGTCAGCATTTTGATGAGAGTTTGGGTTCTGTAGGGACTCCCAGGGTCAAAAATCAGTAAATGTACCTCTAAGATTTGTGGGTTTCATTCTAGACAAATTTTACATCAAAGAGAAAAGGCTAGAAGCAAATGCTTAACTCTGGCTGTGACATGCCTGCTGAAATATTCAGGGCAAAGTGTACCGATATTTGTGCTTTGCCTTGAAGTGCATCAAAAATAAGATAGATTGATGGGTGGGTGGATGTTTTACATCATAAAACAAGTGCTACAGGTAATGTTAATGGAAGAATCTAGATAGTGAGCACATGACTGGTTAGATTTTTTGGTTTTGTTCTGCTGTAAAATTTTTTCAATTTCTCTCCATATTTGAAGTTTCTCAGAATAAAATATTGGGGAATCAAAAGAATAGCTACCCACTGGGGAAGATTAAAATACTCTACAAAATTAGATAGTTGAACAACTTATAATATACCAAAAACCACACTGCACTTTAAATGGGTGAACTTGCTAATATTTTACATATTTAGAAATAAAGTTAAACCAACAAGGATTTTTTAACTTTAAAGTGGAAAACAAACAAAACCAAATGAACTGAACAGTATATAAAATGAGTAATAATCTAAATTTTTTTTAATGGAAAAGACTCCAAGTAGCTTTTACTTATAGCACTGTCACTGTTCTCAGTCCAAAAGGACAAAAACAACTGCAGAGAAAACTTAACTTTGACTTATTAGGTTAGGAGGTTTATTGTTAATAGTGGTGTGGGAGTAGTGACTTAATAAGTTAGCAGTAGGTTTATTGTTGACAACAGTGTGGGTGTAGTTACTCTGAAACAAATTTATGTTTAATTTAGAATTGAGCAGAGGAGTGATACTCTAATCTCCTTGGGACCCACTGTTCCCACAGTGAGAGAAAGGAGCTACAGATATAAAACGGTGAGAGGCAAGAATGATACAACATGGCTATTTCCCCCAGTCTGTCCACTGAAAAGGCAGTCACGAGCCATGACACCTTGGTGGCAATGAGCACACCTAGCTTCCAGATTTTGTGTTCTAATATCACTCCCACTAAAGAACCAGGGTTCTTTACTGAAATAGCTGAGTCCAGGCCTAGGGCTGAAAGAGTCCAGGTAAGCTGGACCACCTCGTGCCATAAAAATGGATTCTGGTGCCCTTTCAAAAAAAAGAAAAAAAGTGCTCAAAGAATGACATGATATATCCCAAAAAAGCACAGAGGCCAACCTGAAGGAGCTCCCAGTCACCAAATCTGGAACATTCTGAGCATCAAAATAAGTAATGATAGTAATGGACTCTGACCCACTGAATCCATGGATCCATACGGACATAAACAAGGAAGAAGGGAAGACACTTACAGGGAAATGTTAACTAACACATGCAGGAGGACCAGTAGAGTTTAAAAAGCATTATTTGGCAATCATGATCGTCATTTGATTCAAGCAAGAGTCATCCAGTTTCTGTAAGGCACAGGATACTCACATAGCTTTCCATAACCTCCCCCACGGGTTCGTTATTAATTTTGTTGCTTCTTGTCGTCACTAAGTTTTGTTCAACTGTTCTGCAGCCCCAATGACTACAGCCCGCCAGGCTCCTCTGTCCATGGAATTCTCCAGGCAAGAATACTGGGGTGGGTTGCCATTTCCTTCTCCAGGGGATCTCTTCCAGACCCAGGGATGAAACTCACATCTCCTGCATTGGCAGGTGGATTCTTTACCACGGAGCCACCAGGGAAGCCCAGTTATGAATTACAAAGGGGGAAACAGTAGCTTTACAGCAGAGAAACTTGGAAGACACACTTAGGATTTAGTGATCAAACATCACTAATATAGGAATAAATAGAAATCACCTGCCACCTGATGGGATCAAAGAGAAGAACAGAGAGTCACTTCTGGGGTGTCCTCGAATTATTGGGATCTAAAGTGAAAGTGAAAGTCACTCAGTTATGTCCGACTCTTTACAACCCCAGGGACTATACAGTCCGTGGAATTCTCCAGGACAGAATCCTGGAGTAGGTAGCCTTTCCCTTCTCCAGGGGATCTTCCTAAGCCAGAGATCAAACCCAGGTCTCCTACATTGCAGGTGGATTCTTTACCAGCTGAGCCACACAGGAAGCCCAAGAAGACTGGAGTGGGTAGCTGTCCCTTCTCCAGCAGATCTTCCCAACCCAGGAATCAAACCAGAGTCTCTTGCATTGCAGGAGGACTCTACCATCTGAGCTATCAGGGAAGCCATTGGGATCTAAGGAAGTATCAAACCTGTGTTTCCCACATTGCAGGAGGATTCTTTACTCGCTGAGCCATTGGAAAGTCCCTAAGAAACACCGAAATTGAGGGGCGTTCCACAAAATAACTGGTCCCATCTCTTCAAAAAGTCAAAACTGAAAAGGACAAAGACTGATCAAGACCGATCCAGGTTAGAGAACACCAAAGGGATGTGGCAACTCAGATATACAGGATAACCTGGATTGGATCCTGGGCCAGAAAAAACGTCCCTGCCGGGGGACAAGTAGGATAATCGCTGAAATCCTTATAAAGTCTGTGGGATGGATGACAGTGTTTTATCAAGGTTAATTTCCTCATTTCGACACCTTTGGTTATGTAAGAGACCGTTCTTGGTTTTAAGAAATACACACTTGTAATATTTTGGGGGTAAAGAAGCACAGTTATTCTCCA
Organism: Aepyceros melampus; assembly: GCA_006408695.1. Lineage (NCBI taxonomy): Eukaryota > Metazoa > Chordata > Mammalia > Artiodactyla > Bovidae > Aepyceros > Aepyceros melampus. The sequence goes on from SJXQ01004766.1 coordinate 229,371, forward strand.
AATAACTGTCAAACGATTCAGAATATATATATTCAGAGAGAAAGGGAGGGAGGGACAAGGGAACAGAGAGAGACACACAGAAAATGCAGATGAAGGAATACTAGAGTAATTGGCATTTTCCGGGGGCAACATTTCTGTAAATCTGAAATCATTTCAACATTAAAAGTTTAAAAAAAGGCGAAAGGTCTCCGCATGTACTCTGAATGCAGCCCACGTGCCGTTTATAAGGTGGATCCTTCTCTGTTCTTTCTCTGGGTTTGGAGACCCTATGATGATGGATGGGGTGGCCGGGTCTGAGCCAACACTTCCCCAGCTCCCCGGGGGCAGGAGGGGGCACTCTTCGAGGCCCTGCGGTGGTGTCACCCTACAGGAGGGGCCCCGACTCTGATGTAACTGATCACCACCAGCGCGCCCTCCCGGGGACCCCTCCCGGAGGGGCCGGCAGAGACACGTGCCAGCGGAGAGAGCAGGGAGTGGGGTGCAGGG
>SJXQ01004766.1:229995-267180 GCA_006408695.1 Aepyceros melampus
AGGTGGCAAGAGGGGGCAGGGAGCGTGTAGAGAGGGCTCCGCTTCTTCTTTCGATTTCTGGGATTCCTGGGGCTCCAGTGGCGGGACGTGGGCGGCCACACGCACACAGGTGTGCAGGGACACTCTGGCCCCTGTCCTCCCCGTGGCCTCTAAGGCCCCACAGGTGGGGTGCCCGGCTTCAGGCTCCTGGCTCCTCTGTGCCAGCTGCTTTGGCTTATCTGTTCTGGGAACTCCCCCAATACTCGCACCTCAGGGCCTTTGCACGCCCGGTTCCACCTGGCCCATCTCAGGCAGGCTGTAACTCCCACCCTCAGTGTCTGCAGGTTTCTCTTCTGAGAAAGGACACCTCCTCCAAGAGGCCGTCCTTGATAACCTCACATAAAATAGCAACACTTCATGGGCCCCTACTCCTCTTCCCCCCCCCCTTTTTTTTTCAGAGCACTGACCGCTGTTTTATTTTATTCTTACAATGTCTTTCCCAACCAGATTATGAGCCCGTGAGAGAAGGCTCTGGCCTGTTTTGACATGGGCTCTGGCCCCAATGCCCCAGAGCTGGTGCCTGGCATGCAGTGGGCCTTCTGCAAGTATTCAGATAGTAACTGCATTGCTCATGGGGCGATGAATCCTCCAGGGAAGTGTGTGCAAGCCTCCCGTGCACACCCTGGTTGAGTGTGACTGAGAACAGTGGTGGGCAGGCAGACTAAGACCCGAGTTCAAATCCTAAAGAACAGCCCCGCAGAGCTGGCTGGGTTTCCTGCTGAGTGAAAGGGGACCCTCATCTCTGCTGAGAATGGGGGGAAGGGGATTTGGGGTGCAGGGGTGAGGGAGGAGCAGCTTGCTGGAAGAGGATGGGTTGTTGCTGTTGTTCAGTCGCTCAGTCGTGTCTGACTCTCTGGGACCCCATGGACCGCAGCATGCCAGGCTTCCCTGTCCTTCAACTGCCTCTTGGGATTTGCTCACACTCATGTCCATTGAGCCGATGATGCCAAAGCCTGCGGTGCTTGGCCAGGGAGACATGGGACTCCAGGAGCTCAGAGGTTATAGGGCTGGTTCAAGGTCACAGAGCAAGTGGTCTTAGACCCAGGACATCTGACTGCGGGTTCAGGTGGGCAGGGTCACTTTGTGGCCCAGACTCTCAGATTCCGAGAGGGAGAGATGGTGGCCAAGGCCGTCAGCGCTGGGAGCACTCTGAAAGTCGTGGGTTCCTTGGGACCACCAGCCACAAGGCTTGACGTTTGGTAGGGGCTGTTATCTCGGAAGCTCGGGGTCCATTTCTTTCCTCTGCTCTGGAAGAGTTGTTTGGCAGGTCCCCTCTAGCACTGCTGCTCCCCAGTCACCCCGAGGTCACCAACCCTGGGTGTGACCAGCCTTGCCAGTCCTTACTCTGGTCATTTCCACTTACACAGCTGGGATCTTCCTGCATAGAAGGGTGCGTGGCTCAGTGATGGGAAAGAACTGCCCCAATCAAAATGGGTGAACCTTCCAGGCACAATGTGGGGATAGAGAAGTGGACAAAATGCCCCTCCTGCAGGATGCCATTGACCCCAAGCTCCAGACCTGCCCAGGCCAGTCAGTGGGGTTGGAACCCAGGGTGACCTGCAGGGGCAGGGGAGGGCGCCGGCAGTGAGCGGAGGGGAGCAAGAGGCGGCAAGTGATTCTCTCTGTTGACAAGGACGCCAGTTCCACAAGTGCGCTCACTTCCTAAAATTAGCCCGGCCCTAGGCACGTTGAGTTTCGTGCACAGCCCTTCTCTGTGGGTTCCTTTTACTGCAACAGAAAGTTGGAAGCAAGAATAGACTGAGTGGGGTCCCATGATGATGGCAGTCCTCCCTTGAACCACAGCACACGGCACTTGGCTCAGAGCTGAGTGATGGTCCTTTAATCATTCACTAAACGCCCCCTCCTTGAGGGATGCTCAGCTTGTCTCTGGTCTTCCCCGTCTCACGTGGTGCTGCCTTGTGGTCCCCGCACCTGAGGTCAGACTCTCGGTGCCACTCACCTGGGAAGGGCAGAGGAAGTGGCAGGTGGGGCTGGCTGCAAGCAGTACCCCCTCCCGGGCGCCAGTCCAGGTCACGGCCCGCCACTGACTTCCTTTCTTCTCAGAAGTCTTTCCACTCTTGCATAACTGCCCGGCCAGACTGCCCTGTCCTGCAGACACCAGGCACGACCCAGCAGCCTGAGCCGTCAGCTGCCACCTCTCCACTTCCCTTCTGCGGTCTCCTCGAACCCCGAACCTCGCCTTGCTTCTCACCACACCCGGGGCACAGAGGAGGGGACCAAAGTACAAAGCGCTAAGAACTCATGTTTACCTTGTAGGACTTCCCTAAGCAGGCTTTTTGCAGGATAAGATAGGATTTATTTTAATGCATGGATGAAACAAGTGATCAAATGATCAATTTTCAAAAAATTATCAAAACTAGAAAGAAAAAAAAGATAAAACATACAAACAAAAATGAGCAAAATTAGACGTCATTAATAAATAAAAGTTTGGGTTTTTTAAGGGTTTTTTTTTTTTTGCAGAAAAAATGAAATTGAACTAAACTTTCTAAGATTTTAGCTAGCATCATGCAGATCGTGTTATACATTCCCTAGGTATTAGAATACCAGAGCTCGTAGAATCCCCAGAATGGATAGTTAGGGAGTTTGGGATGGACATATACACACAGCTGTATTTAGAAGGGATAATCAACAAGGACCTACTGTAGAGCACCAGGAACTCTGCTCAGCCTGGATGGAAGGGGAGTCTAGGGGAGAATGGATACTTATGTACGTATGGCTGAATCCCTTTGCTGTCCACCTGAAAGTATCACATTAATGTTAATCAGCTATACTCCAATATAAAAGTTTTTAAGTTAAAAAATAAAGTGATTATTGATAGGTACGTAAAAAAAAAAAAAATACCAGAGTCCCTAGAATTTCCCCCACCCACTTCCCATCAAGCGCTAACAAAGGACTGAGCCTGGGTTAGGAGCGCCTTACATTTATGATCTGATCTCATTTCATCTGCACAGTGAGATTCTCAGGAAGGCACTGTGATTTCCCCCACTTGATAGATGGGAAGACAGGTGCAGAGAGGTTAAACGGGCTGTCACCTCTGTGGAGCAAAAGGTTGGGTCTTGAACCTAGGCAGTCTGGACCCACGCTCTTAACCATCGGCCCCTGTGAATGAATGAATGATATTGGGGGGTTCACGAGGGAGGAGCCAGACTTCGACCTCCCTGAAGAGGGAGGTTCTCACGACAGGCCTGACGGGAGGGGAGGCAGGGGTTCCTGGTCTGGCCCAAAGACCTTGGCCTCACTTCAGATGCTGCTTTCCCCGGATGGATGGGGCTAGGCAGTCCTCAACCAGGAAATCCCCAAGCTGGGCCACGGGGATGGGTCTAGCCTGAGAGCCTGAGGCCCAGGCAGTGCCCCCGGGGTCTCCTGTCGGGCTTCCCAAGATGCTAGCACAGCAGCCCTCACCACACAACAGTTCTCAGAGGCCAAGTTAAGCCTCCTGCCAGACCTATGACGAAGGCCTCCTGGGTCAGCCCACAGGCCCAGGTCTCGCCTGGCGCCAGGAGCCGCTGGTTGAGGGCTTCCTTGGCCTTGAGGTTGGCTGCATGGGGCGGAGGCTTTGAAGGGCGAGCAGGTGCCTCAATGTGGATATGCACGCCACTAACCACCCGTTCCCAGGGGACCCCAAGTCTTCCTTTCTCAGCAGATCAGACCAGGGACGGGCTCTGGCTGGGTTGGGGTGGGCCTTGCAGCCTCATCAGAAGAGAACCAGGAGCCTGTACTCGGCAGTGGAGCTAGGACACAGCTGGTCCACACATCCTGCAAATTCCTTCTCCCCTGGTCCTGATGACACGGTCCCTGGCCTAGGGACACAGGAGCGAGCGCCCCAGACACCATAAGAGTCAGCCTGAGCCTTTGGTCTGCAGGAGGTCATGCATACACCAACTGCTGGCTGTGGGCACAGTGGCCTGGAGCCCAGCCACACTGACCTATTCATACAGAGTTGGGTGCCCTTGGCAAGCTCCAAGCCTTTTTATCATCTGTACCTACTCCAAGGACTGTGGAATATTTAGGGAGGTCCAAGGCAGTTTCTTGCTGTTTAAGCTGGGCCTGGAATGAAGGAAATGTCAGGTGAATGAGCCGGCACTGCAGGCTGCTGGGGCAAACAGTGCAGGGCTCAGATCCAGGGCAGGCAGCCTGTGTTCTCTGCTGGAGCTGTGGCCGGTGAGCTGGGTGGCTGTGTGTCGGGCAGCCCCCGGTCTAGCCTTGGGAGAGCTCAGCCTTGGCTATGCCCAGGGCCAAGGGGGCTTTCCAAGGCCAGGTTGGGGAGGATGGTAGACAGGAGCCTGAGTTCTAGGGGTGGGGCCAGCGCTGTCCCTTCTGCACGTAGTGTCTGGAGGACGTCCTGATACAAAGTGGGTTCTTAGCCAAAACCAAAGGGACTCTATCATCTGGTCCCACTCCAAAGCCAGGGCTTCCCTGGTGGCTCGGACAGTAAAGAATCCGCCTGCCATGCAGCAGATCTGGGTTCAATCTCTGGGTTGGGAAGATCCCCTAGGGGAGGGAACGGCTTACCCACGGCCAGAATTCCAGGCTGGAGAATTCCATGGATGGAGGAGCCTGGCGGGCTGCAGTCTACGGGGTCACAAGAAGTCAGACACAACAGAGTGACTTCACTACCATCTGGCCCGGCTCCAGAGCCGAGCCCTGGGGCCTGCCCACGCCCTGCCTTCTCCCACCCCACTTCCTCACTGGGGCCAGATGCGTCATGTGGCCAAAGTCATTTGAAGCTCATCAACCATCAAGGCTAAATCCAGCTGCGTGCTACTGCCACAGGGGGTTTTGCGGTGAGCTCTTCTGAACTTGAAGCTAATTTCAGTAATGAGAAAAATCCCACCTCCTGAATTCCGTCCTCAGGGCTGGGTTGCCATTGTCTCCCCGACTCCGCCCAGAGGTTGTGCGAAGGCAGCTGGCAGCATGGCCTCAGTCAGGGCTTGGCCATGGACTTGGCACCTCTGCGCCGTCTGAGGGGGTACAGGGCAGTGCAGACGCAGAGGCCCGGGGTGAGACAGCGGGTCTGCTTACAAGGGTGTCTGGCGGCAGCCCAGCTTGCATCAAGCACCAGGGGCAGCGAAGCCACTCCCCTCGATCGAAGGCTCCTCTCTGGCAGGCCAACACTTGCTATGGCTTTTTGACCCTGCGCCATGGGGTGGGTGCCTGCTCTGACGTAGCCTTTCTGCAAACCTGCACCTGCTGTCTTTCATTAAGGATTTTTCCTTGAGGTTCTAGATTGATCATTATAAACGAGAGGACAGTTTGTCTAAATCACAGATGGTGCAAATCTATAGACTCTTGGGATTTATCTGAAATCGTCCTAGAGCCTTGGAGGTGGCTGTCTCTCTTGCTGCTCTGGTTGGGGTTGAGTGGGTATGACTGCGGAGGGTTCTCACTCGGTGCCCCCAGGCACTGACCAGCACATGTCTTCGGTAAGGATCACACTCGCTTTCCAGGTGAGGAACAATGGGCATCAGCAGGCAGCCTGAGATCTTGCAGCAAGTCAGTGCCACAGAAGGCCCACCAGCCACCTACTCTGGCCTGAGAAACCCGGCAGGAAACAGTTACACATTCGGGTGTTGCGTCATGCCATGTTTTCAGTGCTACCTTTCCTGACAACTTCCTCAAAATAAAACCACAAGGGAAGGGGGCTGAAGGGTGGGATGGGGCAGGAGGGAGCTGACACGCAAAACCTTTCATCGGAGTTGGGGAGCTAGAAAGACAAGCAGCTTCAGTTTTTCATTCAGTTCACAGGGATTTAAAGCCAGGGAGCTGCAGCAGCCAGGTTTACCCACCGATTTGTTAATCAGCCACCAAAACCTGAGGGACTTGGGACTTCAACAACCTGCTTTCATTATCTGCCCTTTCAGCCAAAGCTGGCAGTCACGAGGTGAAGTTAACCACCCCTCAGTACACATGGGAGTAAAACAGAACCCAAACTGCAGGGGCTGGAGAGCAACTCCATGGGGGCATCTGGTTAGACCTGCACAGCCCCACCTGTGGTCATCCCACTGGACTCAGGGCTGGACAGAACCAGGACCCGAGCAGAACAAGGGGCCAGAGGTCGCCTCGGTTCCCCACACCTTGTCTCCTTGTCTGTATCACAGGGAAACAGGCATCCATGGAGAACACTTCTTTCAAAATACACACACGTGGCTTCTTCCAGTTAGGAAGGAAGGTGTCCAGAGGTGCACTGTGGCATGTGACAATTACGGTTCACTAATGGTTAAACCAACCAGCAGCTTGAGCTTATGCAGAATGAGGCTTGAGGTCTGGACACTGGAAAGGTCTGGTCTCTCAATCTTCCTCTCCAATGGACCCTTTTGGTCCCTGGAGGGGAGGAAAAACAAAAACAAAAATGGCAGAAATGTTGCTAAAGGATGCTCAGAGAGATGACCTACTTCCAAGTAGGACCGGCTGCCTGCTGTAGCAGACAGCTCTGTCCTGGGCACACTGGGCACTCTGCAGGCCATGCTGGGCACACCGGAGCCCAGTCCACGCTGTGATCTGAGGTAAGACTGTGGCCACGACTGGATTCGTGGTCTACCTTTTCTCTCAAGTCCCAAGGTGACGTGGGCACACGATACGCATGCACTTCAGGTAACACTGACGATTTGGACCAATGAAACGATAAAACGTCTTAGGATGCGCTAACTGCTCAACAGGGAAAGCTTGCGTGCAGTGCACAGTCCGAGTGGCAGTAGGTGGGTAAACATGAAGGTTTCTCTTGGAGGTGCCAGCGGCCTCGCCCGTAGCAGCTCTGCCGCCCGCCCCAGGGCAGAAGCTGACCCGGAAACAGAGCTCGGCTCTCCCTGCCACCCAGGGCCCAGAGCTGGGCAAGAGACTGTAAGCAGTTGGCCCAATTTCACCATCAAGGTCTAACTGATAACAATCCTGCAACGGTACACGCTTCCTTGGTTTTACTGTTGGAGGCTTACTCAAGATCACAGCTGTCCAGAAGCATGGCTTGGAGCTGGTCACAAAGGCTATGTCCCTGGTCATTCTGCTATATTTCCTGATAAAATAATGTTGAACCATCAGCCATCACAGGATCAGGATATTGTTTCAGAAACACAGGGCACATCAGAATTACGGGATCTATGTGAACTGTAGCTCGTGTTTCAGTCTGGTCCTGCAGGAAAGACCTTGGTGGGAGAGTTTTACACCCCTCGCCCTCTGAAGATTCATGCTCTTTTGTCAACTGTCTCATTTATGAAGGCAAAACCTATTCGCTAACACAGGCAGCGAAAGGCTTGCCCCTTAGACGGTTCCTGGGCTCCACATGAGCGAGGCAGGGTGACCCCAGACATTTTTAAACAAGACTATGGTGCTGAAACTAGGGCTCATCTAAGCACTCCAGGTAAGAAGGCAATTTGCCAAGGTAGTCACTTTGCCAGGGAGGCTGTACTGAGAGACCCTCGACTGTGGATAAACAGAGTCAACAGGGGTGTGTGAAAACCTCTGGGAGATACAGTGAGTTAATAAAACAACTTCTTCCACCTCCATGCTCTTCTGCTCAGACACCGCTTCAACTGAGATTCAACATTTCTTAAAGGAACCTGTAAGCTGTTCGAAGGCAGGATGGGACCAGACCGCTTCTTTATACCTAAGTTAGCAGGAGGAGAATGCCACACAGATTCTGAGCTGTGGTCCACAATGCAGAGACTCATTTTTAGCTGTAAGAAACTTAAAAATCCCCAAACATACGTGTATGCATAGATACAGAATTTTCATACTGGAGATATATATATTTATACTGAGTAGGAAAATCCATCTCCTTCCAAGTCTGTGCTCCCGCAAAATTTCTGTTGAAGGGTTATGTGTACAAGTGTAACTCCTTTTAAAAAGCAGCCTTTAGGTGACTATGAATTCCCAGTGACTGGGATGGGAAGTGTGGGTGGTGGCAGCCAGATGGGGCACACCTCAAAGGAACCCTGGGGGTCTACTAGAGCAGCCGACTCCTCCGGGTGGCCGGCTGCTAAGTTTGTCAACAAATCGGTTTGGCTTTCCCTGAGGTCACACGGCTAAGGGTCACGGAGAGGCAGAAGGTGATGTGGAGAGACAGAAAGGACCTGGAGCCAGAGTTTTATGTCGGAGGGGCTCATGCACGGGCTCCATCCTGGGAGGGATTGACCTCAAACATCGCATGCCGCTGGCAGGTCACGAACAAACAGGTGGGGGCTCCAACCCCAGCTCAGATCAGAGGCACAGCGCTCTCAGACTCACCCCTGGCAGGGGTGTCCTGACCAGGCACGGAGCCTCTGGACAGCGGCGACCTGACCTCACCTCACAATCCGCCTACCACCGAGCCGCCCCAGGTTTCCCAACAGTCATGAAAACACCTTAGAAAGAAATGAATTAGTGTGTGAAAGGCATGGATGGATTTTATTTATTACCCTATATCTACAATTTAATTTGAGTAAAATATAAGCAACACATAAAAATGCCTATTTCTGCTACCATGTAATATAATTCTCCATTGTGAATATTGTGATAAAGCTAATGGAAACTCTATGCCATCACATACTCTAGCTTTTCGTATAGCTGGTATTTTACATCTCTTACTGTTGGTGCAATCTCCACACACGTAAGATTCTCCTACAAATGGCGCAGAATGTCAGAGGGTGCCTGGTCAGCTGACTGACCCCTCACTGCCCACGCTGGGCCTCAGTGTCACCGGTTCAACCGCAGAGTATTGAAGGCAACGAAACCCCCCCTCCCCAAGTTCTGAGCCGAGCTGGGGTAGTGTTCCAAAGAATTCCACACCACGACTGGGCTCGCGGCAGTGAGGCTCTAGTGTCGCTCAGCTCGCCCCAGCGCTCACGCCTGACCTCAGGCTTCTGGCGCGCCATGCATGTTATCTGGATGAGAAGTAAATGTGGATGGGAGAGGCTCTCTGTATTGCATCTATAAGCCACACGCTGAGATTACCAACCTCTTACTGGCTGTCAGCCGATCCTGATGGTTGTGTTTTAATGATGATAAAAAACATATGGACCATGATAGAGAGCTTAGGAAAAGGTTTAGTCAAATATACAGATACTAACTGTTCACTCAGTCATTAAGGAGAGCCGTGAACAAAAGGATTATTTTTAAACGATTTTCTCCAATAGAAAAACTAAAGAGCTGAACTCTATCACAGGGGTTTTCTTCACTGCCGAAGCTGAGATGTTCCAGTAGGAGATATCTTCACTTGATTGGAAAACAAACACCATCGCTGAAGGCTCTGCTGAATACGTAAAAAATCTGATGAGCTCCACCCCTGTCATTTTCCCTGTCGTTTTTTCCAGCACTGCTGTAAAATCCTTATAATACATTCCCAAGGAAACCAGCCATTCCAAATCTACAGTCACTCTGCTCTTTAATTCAATTCACAGAACTGCTGAAAAAGTAGACATTTCTATCTAAAAGTAGAAAAAAAGGTTTGTATAGAAGGTATTTCGTTATACAAGTATATTACACAGCCTGGGGCAGTAACAGGTCCGAAAAGCTCTTCTCACCCACTGATACTTTAAGCCTGAGAGGGAAGAGTTCTACCACGTAGGGTCTGGTTCTTGCTTGATTTGGGAGTTTCCATCAGTCTCCTTTATTTCTTCGGTTGCAGGAACCTCCAACTGGGTTGGCTCAGCTGATTCTTGGATCACTGGGCCTTCTGACTCATTCTGATCAACCAACTGGTTATTAATCACAAGTCCTGGAAATGGTCTAATGACTGTGAATTTAATGAACTCAGCAGAATCTAAGATCCTTCTCATGGAGCTGATTTCCAGATAGCTGGGGGCTTTGAATGACACTCCGGGGGGCATCCCATCAACCACCACACAGCCAGGGTTAATTGTGATTTTCCTGTAGGGAACCTTCACAGGGAAACCCATCCCAATGGCTTCACCAAATTTTCGACTGAAGAGGTCATTAACTTGCTCTCTTAGCTGTCGAGCTTTTTCAACTTTTGATAGTCTTTCATTATCATCGTCTGGAATTGTCACCTGAATGATGTTAAGGTCTTCAACACCTGATGCAGTAGTATTAACACTGGGTGATGAATTGATTTTTCTTGGAGGGCTCTTGGATGAGGAGGTACTCTCCTTAATTGCAGTCTCAAACATTTCTGGCTTTTTAATTATGAACTTAATTTTGGCTTTGTTTCTGAGTATCTTCTCCAGCCTTGGAATGCCAAAAGTAGACGGTCGTCGGAATGGCACACCCTCGGGTAAGCCTTCCACATAAAAGTCTTCTGGGAAAGACTCAAATAACGCAAACGGCACTTTCACAGCTTGTTTAAGGCCAAGAGCTTCACCACATTTTTCATTGAAAAGATTTTCAACTTTCTGTTTTAGGTCTGTGATTTTGGCATTCCAGGCCTCAAAGGAAAACTCTCTCCCTCGAGGCTTGAAGGGAACATTAGAACCATTCGTCTGGGTAGGGGTTCGAACGGCTGAGGTTTGAGGATTGCTGTTATTAGGGCTTCCACAGTGACCTCAATTTCAGGAACTTTCGAGTTACTCCCGGGGCTTCGTGGTCTTTTCGGGGACTGCAAAGCTTTAGTGTTAATTTTACTAGCCATTCCAGGAGGTAAGTAGGAAATAACTAATTCAGGTTTTTTAACAACAAACTTGATTTTATTACTTCCACGGACAATCCTTTCCAGTCTTGGAATTCCAAACCAGGTAGGGCTTCGAAAGGGAATTCCTTCTGGCAAGCCTTCTACATAAAGGAACTCGGGGTTTGATTCAAACACCGGGTATGGTACTTTTACTGCCTCTGTGAGTCCAAGAGCTTGAGCTGAAAGTGCAAGAGAACATAACTTACGAAAGGTAAAATTTTATAGACAATCGTTTACTTTTGTCTGACAGCAGTCTCTTTTTTGCTTTTATTGTACGTATTTTTAAATTGTGATACAATGAACATATAACAGTATGTTAGTTTCAAGTGTATGGCATGATGACTTGCTATTTGCATATATTCTCAAGTGATCAGCACAGTAAGTATAGCTGACATCTGTGCATGCTCAAATACATCGGGCCAAAGTTCCCAACAATCTAGCAATTTCCACTTAACATTGTAGGTATCTTACTTAGTAGATTGGGGAAAACTGAAGAACAAGCCTAAAAAAATAAAAGGAACATTTTAACACTTCAAAGGATAGGACAATTAACTATCCCCACAGGACAATCACAATTGTCTCTGTGCTCCGGGAGGAAATGAACTACAGCCATATGGCAAGTACCTAGCCCTTGAACCCAGCATCTTGTTTAAAAGATAAGAGGGAATTCCTTGGTGGTTCAGAAGCTGGGACTGTGCGCTTTCACTGCTGAGGGCCTGAGTTTGATCCCTGGTCAAGGAACTAAGATCCCACATGCCGAAGCTAAGAGGTGCGCAAGAAGCTGCACCTGAGCAGACTGGTCAAGTGTACTGAAGGTTCCTGATCCAGGACACAAACGTTAATACCAGATATTCAAACAACGATGGCAATGTCCCGGGAATATGGGATCACTCTACTCCTTCCTTCCTTCTCCATGAGACATACCCAATCAACTGAAACACTTGCTGAGCCTTGTCAGAATCCTCAAGACAGCATTCCAGGAAACCATTGTCAACAAATCTACGTTGAAACAGATGATCAAACCCATGTGTCACATGGTGTCAGCCAAGTTACAGGTACAGACAGTGGGACTGAGGTCCCTCCCGAGACCTCCCACACTCTCCCGCTCTGATACACGAGAAATCGGGAGTCCAGGGGACAGAAGGCAACTCGCTCAGTTTAAGCAGCCAGTGTCAGAGCAGAAAGAAGTCAAACCCAGTTTCTGAGATCTTCCCTCTTTAGGTCCTGAACTGCTAAATGTTCATTCAGAACACTGCCTTTCCTTAACATTTTAAAACTAAGACTATGTTTTACTTACCAAATTTCAAATTAAAAATCTCTTCCACTTGCTTCCGTAGCTTGGTAATTCTGACATTCCAATCTTCTTTGACTAGAAAGCAAAAATCAATCCAATTAACCATGCCCCTTGTGGGTGCTGACACAAAATCAGATTGGATGCTCTTCTTTCCAGTGATGCCATTTTTTAAAACCTGAGATATAATCAGCATATTACACTGTAACAGTTTCAGGTGTATATCCAGGGACACTCTTCATACAACTTTTCTTAAGAGCAAAAACTCCTGTTCATAAGGAAAAGAATGATTTCCTGCACTTGTCAAGAAGTTCAGGAAGACAGAATTCCAATTTAAGTACACAATGTAGACAAAGAAGAACTTGTTCAGAAGCATTTAGAATGAATAGTTTTTAAACACTCCTCCTTGGAGGTACATCGAAGAACCCTCTCAGGAGTAGGAGGACCACCTGTATAAGGACCCGGGCCTCCGGTACCAGGTTCAACTAGAGGAGCTTCAATTGTATTCGCTTTTCTAAACAGGCATTCCTTGTTTTATTGAACACATGTATGCCTACAGATTTACACAAAGGAAAACTTCACTCATCACAGCAAGAAATGAATGATAAAGTGATAGGGAGGTGTCACTGAGCACTATTCCCATCTGATTTCCTTACCCTTTATTTGTAAGATAACCATATCCCTTTAAATACAACATAAAAATAAAGGAAAAATAAGCTATTAGAAAAGACAGGTAGGGTTATCACTTGGACAGATTATCGGAGCTTGTTTAGCGGAGGTGAGCATGCAGAGGATAGAGGTGATCTTGGGGACCACGGAGGAAGCTTGGAGGTGTTGGATGAGGAAGGAGGGTGAGACAGAGTAATTTAGAGAAAAGGGCAGAGAGTGCACGAACCGTCCCGCGAGCAAGTCAGCCGTGTCTGTGGGTGAGGCGGCAGGAAACGCTGGAGAAGTTCTAAAAATACTGCTCAAGGTTGGGAGCCTTAGAAACTCCTTCTTTTCCTTTACTTTTACCAAGAAAGTACTTTAAAACCTTTTCTTTAAAACAAAACCTAGCATCTCAAGGGTTTAATATGGTAACTCAGCCATTCAACTAGACAAAGTCAGTCTGGTATGAAGCAAATCGGAATACTACTATACCAATCGGCAGAGTCTCCCTTCTCCAAGGTCAAGGGCATCTGTCAACTTGGTGCTCCCCTTCTGCCTCACCCTGCACTTCCTTCTCTGGCATTTCTATGCTAATACAAACAGATCTCTGCACCTTTCCACACAAGAACCAACTACCTTCTCTTTCTTGCCCTGCAAAGCTCAATTACCTGGCTAGTGCCACAGCTTTCTTACACGAGACCTCTCCCTTTTCCGAGACTGAGAACCAAGTACCGGTCATGTGTTTCAGCATACAACTGTTACCTAACAGCCAGGCAGGTGTTTCTGATGGCAACAACTAACACAATGCTTCTGGCAGTTACTCAAGGACCGGAATTAGCCAGGCAAGACTAACACCCAGGGTACTGGCAGGCCAAATACCATTTTGTAGGAATGAAGAAGGACAAGCTTTGATTCTTTCCAAGGTCTACGAATGGCCGAAGGCCAAGTTATGTTAATGACTGGGAGAATGGAGTGTCTTCAGATACAAGCCTGTAACTGTCTATGCCAGAAAACAGCAGATCAAGTACTGCTAAAACTATTACTTAATCCTCAGAGTAACTTCTATGGTGCCTACAGATTGTTCCAATGATACATGTTTAACATCCTCAGTTCAGTCACTATGAGAAATGCTCCTAATAAAATCAGTCATCACAATAATCACAAGCTTGAACTTCAGGTCTGTCTTGAGAAATGAAGACTCACACACAGACTTCCATCACATTCAGACTAATGCCTACCACAGCTCTACCTTTGGGAATATTTTTGTTTGCATTACATTGCTTAGTAAAGTCTCTGTCACATCCAGTCTCCAATCTGTCCCAAACATCTTGTTTCTTTGCCTACGTCAAATGCTTTCTGAAGAGCTTGCTGGACTGAGGACGCTGCATTCAACTTGAGAAATTAAGCATTACCTCTTCTCCCGGGCAGAATTCTGGGCACAGGATGGCCTGTTTCCCTAGTATAGTATTTTTTTAAATACTTCTCATGCCGTGATGAACACAAAAAGATTATACTGTCTGTTTAGCATACTGATGACTTTCACCAGTTGCACCAGGTACCTAAAACTCAAGAGTCAGTAATCCAGTACAGACAAATAACCCACTTTTGACAGCAGTTCACCTTAGCATTTATGAGAATGATTAACTGCAAGAACAAAAGAAAGAAAAAGAAGGAATGGGAAAAGATTTAACAACAAAAATTCAGAAGAACCCATTATTGGTTCTTAGCAACAGAAGTTTCTAAGGTTGCAGAATCTACAGGACCTAATATGCAGACCTACACGTTATGGTCATTTTATCTGACATTATGGAATGGAAAATAAAAACATCAGAAAGAGAGAAAGACACAGTTATATACCACAGATAAAGAAAACAAAACCATCCTGATCACTGAGACCGAGACTTTTAAAGCTCTTTTCTGTTGGGCAGGATGTCAGCACAGCTGCTGTGATCACAGTATGTGTCATTTTAAATCCAGGGTCCTCGTGAAAAGATGAAGGTCTAAATCTCGTNTAAAACAGGAGAGAAAACAGACAAGCGAGAAAACAGGTTAATCTGATTATAGGAATTTATGATTTTCACTAATATCACAACTTAATTACCACATCAGTCCAGGGACTGGAGGTACATGGCCCATTCCATGACCAAAAAAGTCTCCATATAAAAAAAAAGCAGAGGGTCAGCTACAGGTGAGAAATAACTGTACCCTCTAACTATCCTGAAAACAGTCAATGCTGGGGCTGAGTAAGGTTCAGCCCGACATGAACACCAGGTCTCACTGACTCCTGGTCTAGGAACGCCCCTCCTGGAAAGGTTTAAGATGTTTGGAATGACTGGATCAGGCCAAATCATACCAAGATACACAATGGTTGTGTAGCTCAGGCAGACTCTGCAAATACTGTTACAGTGATCAGGGGAGAGTCAGTCTGGTGACACTGACTTGCAGTGCATCCAATGGCAAGGACAAGAATTAACCTATGGATCAGAAACAAAACACTTTGGAGGCCAAGTGCTTTAACATCTTTGCCTGATAGACACGCATTGATCCAAGGAAACTCTCCATGCTTGAGCCCGCTAGCTCAGACCACCCAGTATGCTTACACTTGGTCCTCAGTGCCCCGAAGGTGGGCCACTGTTTCTGGCTGAAGCAGGGAAAACACTTCAGCTTACAGATATGCAAGGAGGCTCTCCCAGACACTACATGGTGTCCTGGACACAGAAGCTGATTTACCCTGAGAGGGAAGAGTTCTACCACGTAGGGTCTGGTTCTTGCTTGATTTGGGAGTTTCCATCAGTCTCCTTTATTTCTATCAAGAAAAACAAAAGGGAACTGATTAACTGCGCTATGAATGCAGATTTACTTGATTATACAGCTACTCATACCAAACTATTCATTACAACGTGACAGGATACTAAAAATGGTAGCAACTAGAGACTCTTCTCCAGCAGTTAAGTTTAAATTTTGTTACTCAGATTTTCAAAGTCACAAACGCCTTATTAATTATGCATGTAAAGGACCCACACTAGCTGAATCTAGGTTACAAAGCATTCATTCAACAATTTCAGAATTCATTAAGGGTCATTTGGGGAAAATGGAAGAAAAGAACCTGTAAGTCATCTCTAAATACAATGCTTCTGGGCATAAACTACAAACCCACTTGACCCAGAAACCAAGGAACAAAACCACCACGTGTTTCCAGGTAAAGAGCTTCTAAACTACAATTAATTCTTTGTCTTTGGCACTTCAATTTTTGACAACCAGGCTACCCTTTTTACCTTCGGTTGCAGGAACCTCCAACTGGGTTGGCTCAGCTGATTCTGAAGAGAAACACAGGAAGATTTTATTAAAACACTAATCAAAAGTTGCCTTCAGTTACGTAAAAAGCCTAGAGGGAGGAAGCTCTCTAGACATACACAAAGCCCCCGTCTAGGATGAAACAATAGCTACAAATTTGGGGAATTAAAAGCAGGGTTACTCAACTGGACTGTCAAAACTCTGCTTTCCTGAAAACCTGCTATCTTACACAATCAATAACAATCTTAACACAGGTCCAACAGGAAAGTAGGAGGTTCTTTCTGTCTTTTTCTCCTTCCTTCTGCGGGATCCCTTTTAATGAAAGTCTCCTTAGTTTCAGCGAATCACACAGCAGGCCTAAACAAACACTTGCTTCTAAGGAATTTTTAAAACTACAACACATGCATTTTCAGCCAACAGTCTGGCTTCCAGCAAGCATTAGAAATGAAGGGCATAAGGCACCAAGTTAAGACAACCTTCTCATCACACAACCACACTCAGCGCCACTGGTCTCAGGTTCCTGAGCTTGACGGCATGCGGTCCAGTTCTCGGTGATGGCCTACATGTGAGCCCACACAGGCTTTCAGACAAAGGAGTCAAAGAAACCGAGTCTGCGTGTGCTCAAGTGTGTGCATACATGTGGACATGTGTGCTGTGGAATTAACTTTCCTTAGAGTTGGGTAACATTAGCACGTGAGGCCACACGATTGATGTGATCTGGTTTACTGCGTAAGCAGGAATATTTCCATGTTTCACCCTGCTTAATTTACCTTGGATCACTGGGCCTTCTGACTCATTCTGATCAACCAACTCTGAAAAGAAAACAGATTCCTTTAAGTAGTAATGACACACTGCTACATTTGAAAAGCATTTTTGCATACATTCTCTAACTTGATGCTCAACTCTGCTGTAAGAGACACTATTTTCCTTATGAGAAGGAGGGAACAAAGATGAGAAGTTGCGGTAAGTCCCATCCAAGTAACTAACTCATGGTAATCAACATAAAATTCTGTAAATTATTACCAGACAAGGAAAAGAACAAAACTGAACACTTTACACATACAGTAAAGGGGCAAGGAGCCATAAGCACAAGGTCTTTTTAAATTAAAAGCTACACAGAAGAGAGATGAATTGCAATCAAAAAGGTTTCCAAAAAACAAGACAGAACAAAAACCCCACACCTTATCATGCGGTTGGACGTTTAAAGATCTCTGGTGTTAATGAAAGCTGAATGCCGAAGATGACTGAAAAACCTATGAAGCAAGATTTCCTTTCATTCATTACTGACATCCCCAGATACTGGCACACTTGCCCAAGATAGAGAGTATAATAAAAACAGAATCTATTGAGAAAGAACTAGTGGCTGGGGGGACAAGCAAACAAATACATTTTAGGATAAAATGAAACTCAAAACTGGGAGGCAGAAGAGACAAGACCAAATCAGTGCCGCTAAAGGCAAGACAGCCAAAGAGCATCGACAGCGTGAAGCCCAACGGGGCAGCGGGAACAGGCACAACAGCCGCGACTCTCAGCTCAGGCGGGGAACCAACAACTCACAGGGCTCAGCTGTGCAGTGGTCACTGAAAGCTCCTGAACATTTTCCCAACAAACACAGACCAGAACGCTCAATACAGATGGATGCTAAAGAGTTGAGACGATACCCGCCGGAAAAATGACTAAAACGCTAATGGTGTATCAATTAAGGTAACTGTCACTTTGGAAATTTTTTAACAAGAAAAGTAATAGAAGAACATAAAACGTATTAGCATGATTGTTTCACACCAAAAAAACCCCAACAACAACACACACACACAAAACCTGTTTAAAATGACAGGAATATCAGGTAACTGGAAGAACGCTTACACTTGTTTGTACAAGATTATCTGAGAGCCCAGTGACTGCCAGACATAATGCCTCAATATTAACAGAAGCCGCTAAATCACGTTAGAAGACTTGCTTTTTCTAGCCCAGTAATCAGAAAATAATAGTAAAAGTAGTAACGGTAAAAACAGGAATAAATATATTGTGCTTACTGAACACATACTGTAGATCAGGAGTCAACAAATCTCATCACAGAGAGGCAATGAGTAAATATTTTAGGCCTTGCAGGTTGCTCTGTTGTAATTTCTTAAGTCTGACATAAGCAAATGGTCCCAGCAGTGCTGTATTAGAACTTCATATTTACACAGTAAGGCGCTTGCTAGTCACTGTGTTAGAGGCTTGACATACAACGTGTCATTTAAAATGCTCTAAAACCGCCAAAATGGGTGCAAGTATCATTACTATTTGATTATACGAGTAAGTAAACAGATTTTAAAAAGCGAAGCAACTTGCCCAATATCACATTCACAAAGTGACCGGTGGTGCTTTATACTGAGGGCTAAAACAACGACTTTGAATGAATACTGCTGGATTACGCCTCTAAGTGTACACACAGACCTGCATAAACCCACCCATCCCCTTTTCTCACATCCCAGAGAAGGAAAAAAAAAAAGACATCCAGAAATACTCACGGTTATTAATCACAAGTCCTGGAAATGGTCTAAAGAGAGAAACAGATGGTACAAGTGTTTTTTAACTCTACAAGAACTTACATGTATATTTTTATTCCATGTTACTTATGTGCTAGAAACACAAAAGCTGGGTACTATCATTTAATCTTCTACTTTGAAACCTATAGACAGATAAGTAATGACTAGGGCACATTATCAGAAAATGCTACTCCAAGACAGTGGGGAAAAAATAGGAACAAATAAAGGGAAATAGAGTAATTTTAGTAAAATGAGAAAAGGCTTTGGGAGAGTAATGTATTGGCTATTTCTGAGTGTCGGTCCTAAGCAGACAGTGGGAACTGGACAATGAATGGGTATATCTAACCACAGCTAAGTTCTGGGGAGGTGGAAGAGTGAAGGGGAAGGAGGGGAGGGACGAACAGGCAGAGCAGCATGGAGACATATTCATGACCACGCGTGAACTAGACGACCAGTGGGAATGTGTTGTATGACTCAGGGAACTCAGGGGCTCTGGGACAACCTAGAGGGGTGGGATGGGGTGGGAGGTGGGAGAAAGGTTCAAGAGGAAGGGGATATATGTATACCAGTGGTTGATTCATGTTGATGTATGGCAGACACCAACATAATGTTGTAAAACAAGTATCCTCCAAATAAAAATAAGCAGTGGCAGGCTACAGCCCATAAGGTCACACAGAGTCAGATATAACAAGCGACTTAACACACACAGGTAGGTGTATGTACAAGAAGAAGAGATGGATAACAAAAGTTTTAATAAAAAAAAGAGAAAATACTATTCAACAGAAAGCAAAGTAGGCTGCTGTCGACTTATATTCTTCTTCTGGAAAAAGTAGAGATGGTTTAAAATACATAAGTAGATGAGATACAGTATCCAGTGTCAAGTAAAGCAATAGAATCCATTGCTCTATATAAGACTGAACTTGCTTATGATTAAGTTCATATTTACTTTCACTTTCAGTTAAGGTTTGTAGAGTAATGTGTAAATTGGTACCACCTATTGAAAACATAGGGTATGTGCAAATTAAAAAGAAATGAAAATAATATTTTATCAGAAAGCAGAAATTTACATGAAAAATAAAAATAACACCAAACATTCAAATTTTCATTAGGTTACAGTTTTTCAGAAGTCTAGTTAAATGAAAGCTATAAAATCAGAGAACAACAATGTGAGAAAAATTGCAAATGACATGCAAACAGTATATTAGAAAAAGAAACACGTGTAAGTCTTGTGTAGTATGATACACAAAAAATATGTAGAGAATAAGTACTTTTTGTAAATGAAGCAATTAAAATAAAACTAAAATATCCTTAACCTCAATAAAATGAGATATGCAGATGAGATTGTACTTATGGCATAAAGTGAAGAAGAATGAAAAATCCTCTTGATGAAAGTGAAAGAGGAAAATAAAAAGTTGGCTTAGAAATCAACATTCAGAAAACTAAGATCATGGCATCGGGTCCCATTACTTCATGGGAAATAGATGGGGAAACAGTAGAAACAGTGGCAGACTTATTTTGGGGGGGGTTGGAACAACAGACTGGTTCCAAATAGGAAAAGGAGTACGTCAAGGCTGTATGTTGTCCCCCTGCTTATTTAACTTATATGCAGAGTACATCATGTGAAATGCTGGGCTGGATGAAGCGCAAGCTAGAATCAAGATTGCTGGGAGAAATATCAATAACTTCAGATATGCAGATGACACCGCCCTTATGACAGAAAGTGAAGAACGAAAGAGCCTCTTGTTGAAAGTGAAAGAGGAGAGTGAAAAAGTTGGCTTAAAGCTCAACATTCAGAAAACGAAGATCATGGCACCTGGTCCCATCACTTCATGGGAAATAGATGGGGAAACAGTGGAAACAGTGGCAGACTTTATATTTTGGGGGCTCCAAAATCACTGCAGATAGTGATTGCAGCCATGAAATTAAAATACTCTTACTCCTTGTAAGAAAAGTTATGACCAACCTAGATAATATATTCAAAAGCAGAGACATTACTTTGCCAACAAACGTCTATCTAGTCAAGGCTATGGTTTTTCCAGTAGTCATGTATGGATGTGAGAGTTGGACTATAAAGAAAGCTGAGTGCTGAAGAATTGATGCTTTTGAACTGTGGTGTTGGAGAAGACTCTTGAGAGTCCCTTGGACTGCAAGGAGATCCAACCAGTCCATCCTAAAGGAAATCAGTCCCGAGTATTCATTGGAAGGACTGATGTTGAAGCTGAAACTCCAATACTTTGGCTACCTGATGCGAAGAGCTGACTCATTTGAAGAGACTCTGATGCTGGGAAAGATTGAAGGCCGGAGAAGAAGGGGATGACAGAGGATGAGATGGTTGGATGGCATCACCGACTCAATGGACATGAATTTGGGTAAACTCCGAGAGTTGCTGATGGACAGGGAGGCCTAGCATGCTGCAGTCTATGGGGTCACAAAGAGTCAGACATGACTGAGCGACTGAACTGAACTGAACTGATTCTCCCAATAATCTTATTATTGCCCTGTATCACAGATGGGTAACTGAGGAAGTACCACCTTGGAGCTCGTGGGCTTCAGGTCTTTGGAATAAGACACAGTTCACCTTTGGCAGTGGAAGGCATGTGTCATGTCATGCAGAGTCCCAGGAAAGAGATACCTCCAGGGTCCTGAAGATTTCACCAGCCACAGGGCCGTTGACTGTGGGTGCTTCTGAATGCTGTTTGCTGCTTGTTTAGATCGTACCTCCACACCAAACTCCTGAAGCTGAAAAATGCCTTGTGCCTTCTGAAAGTCTGTCCTTAGGAAGTAACTCTGGTCTTCCTGAGGCGAGAGTGGGGAGACACTGGTGTCATGATTGTGACGATCAAGTACAGCCTGTCCAAGGTGGGGGGCGGACCAACTGCACTCTGATGGCCCTGGACCCATGCACGCTAATGGCATTTTCTCCCTTGTGAAAAGAGAAACATTCATTTTTAATGTCTCCCCTAGAGTTCAGCATCAGTGAAGTTCAGTTCCAGCCATTCTGTGATTGGTGAAGGTTCAGGCTCGGGGCTTGGCTGGGAGATCCCTTCCTTGTCAGGTGGGCCGCAGGCATGAATCAGGACAAAGGAGGAGCGGCAGTAGCCGAGGAGAGTGGCCCACCTGGCTGGCCTCCTTGGTTGATGCTTGGGAAGCTGTGACTCCCAGAGGGGCTGGGGCCCACCAGGCCAAGAACTGTCTGGGCTGAGGTGCAGGTGTGTGGTTTCAGAGAGTGGAGGGGGTGGAGGCTCTGTCCTACCAGGTGGGATGGGCTGTTGTCTGGAGTGTCCAGCTGCTACCCGGGAGATGCCCGCTGGGAGAGCAGGTGGGTGCCCCTGCCCTGGGGCAGGCAGCTACAGGCACCTCCCCTGCACCCCCGGGCTTGGTGTTCTAGGGCTGGGAAGGTTGCTCTGTGGAGTGTGTGTCACCAAGGGAAGGCATTCTGTTGTGCTCCGGTGGCTCCTTTGCTCCTAACTGGGGGGGTGACAGATTCCTGAGGTCTGGGAGGGAAGTGTCAACAGAGGTTCAGAGTAGGGACGAGGGGAGTGGCGGTGTCCTCCTGACAAGAGACGTGCTCGAGGGAGATGTGATCATTGCCCTTGTGGGGAGACACTGGTGTCATGATTGTGACGATCAAGTACAGCCTGTCCAAGGTGGGGGGCGGACCAACTGCACTCTGATGGCCCTGGACCCATGCACGCTAATGGCATTTTCTCCCTTGTGAAAAGAGAAACGTTCGTTTTTAATGTCTCCCCTAGAGTTCAGCATCAGTGAAGTTCAGTTCCAGCCATTCTGTGATTGGTGAAGGTTCAGGCTCGGGGCTTGGCTGGGAGATCCCTTCCTTGTCAGGTGGGCCGCAGGCATGAATCAGGACAAAGGAGGAGCGGCAGTAGCTGAGGAGAGTGGCCCACCTGGCTGGCCTCCTTGGTTGATGCTTGGGAAGCTGTGACTCCCAGAGGGGCTGGGGCCCACCAGGCCAAGAACTGTCTGGGCTGAGGTGCAGGTGTGTGGTTTCAGAGAGTGGAGTGGGTGGAGGCTCTGTCCTACCAGGTGGGATGGGCTGTTGTCTGGAGTGTCCAGCTGCTACCCGGGAGATGCCCGCTGGGAGAGCAGGTGGGTGCCCCTGCCCTGGGGCAGTCAGCTACAGGCACCTCCCCTGCACCCCTGGGCTTGGTGTTCTAGGGCTGGGAAGGTTGCTCTGTGGAGTGTGTGTCACCAAGGGAAGGCATTCTGTTGTGCTCCGGTGGCTCCTTTGCTCCTAACTGGGGGGTGAACAGGTTCCTGAGGTCTGGGAGGGAAGTGTCAACAGAGGTTCAGAGTAGGGACGAGGGGAGTGGCGGTGTCCTCCTGACAAGAGACGTGCTCCGAGGGAGATGTGATCATTGCCCTCCGAAGCCTCTGGGTCTCCTGACCCTTTTGTGAGTGAACAGTACTCAGATGTTATCAGTCTCTGTAGCTGATGTTTTGGGTCCCTGTGCCCTCTCGCTTGGGAGCAGTCTGAGCGTTTTCTCTGCAAAGCCTGGCACAGTACCCAGCTCCTGGTGGGTCATCAGGAAATGCTCAATGAATGAATGCATGGGTGGATGTTTGCATGAGCAGGTAGACTGAGGGAGGCAGAGCAGTCAGAAGCAATGTGGGTTTATAAAGAGCAGGTTGAGGGCTTTGGAGTCTATTCAGCTGGAATCTGTAGGTGCATATTATGTGCAAAGCCTTCTGTTTGGGTCAGATATTGGTCCCTGGAGGTCTTAGACAGGATGGCAGGGGTGAGACAGGGACCCAGATAATCCACCATGAGATGGAGTGGGATCAGCTCTTCATAGAAGGTGTGAAGGCTGGGGTTGGAGGTGGCTGCGTGGATGGCGACATTTGACATAAGGCTCCATCCGTGGGACAAACTTCTTACCTGGCTTGTGCCCTGAGGAGCGGAGAGTGTGGCCTGCCCTGGTGTCCCAGGAGTGGCCTGTGGTCTGTGTTTCTCCCCTGGGTCCCCTTCTCTCCTCCATGAGAAATGCTGTGCACCAGGCTTGCAGCATTGGTTGCTTGGTCTGTTCATTCATTCATTCATTCCCCGATTTAATCATTTATACTTTTGGCAAATATTTATTGAGTGCATCCTCTGTGCCTGGCTCTGTGCCAGTGCTGGAGGTGCCCCAGTGAAGGCGATGGTCATGGTCCTTGTCCTCAGGGGGCATCTGGTCAAGTGTACAAACAGAGCCAACCCAGTGTGAAAGCCACTGTAAGGGGGAAAGAGTCAGCCAGGAGGAGCCTGTGGAGACAGGCACCAGGGTTCCACCCTGGGCCTGGGGCATTGAGGACGGCCTCCTGGGTGAGGTGGCATTTAATTCACCCACAGAGGACAGGGCACAGGGAACAAGTGTGCCAGGGCAGGGAGAGTGTGCCAGACAGAGGGACTGAGAGGCACATGAGGGCAGGAAGGCCCCTCATCTGCTCGCTCAGAAAAAGGAGTTCGCTCTCCCAATTCTGACAGGTTTGAGCGAGAGCTGGCAGAGGGTGCTCCCTCCCAGGTGGCGCTAGCGGTCAAGAATCTGCCTGCTGCGTGAGACATAAGACACACAGGTTCGATCCCTGGGGCGGGAAGATCCCTTGGAGGGCATGGCAACCCACTCCAGTACTCTTGCCTGGAGAATCCTAGTGAGCTACAGTCCATGGGGTCACACAAGGTTGGACATAACGAGTGACTTGGTATGCACACACACGTTCTGTCCTCAAGCACGTGGGAACTGCTGGAAATTCATCCTCTTCCCCGGAGTCCGCCTGCATGTGGCGGTGATACCCATTGCTGGGATAAGAGCCTGGCCCAGCCTTCCCTCCTTTCCCAGGAGTCTGGCTTGGCAGAAGCAGGCCAGGCAGCCTGGTGACCTGTACAGGAGCTGGAGATGTTGAACTGGGGATCCTAAGGGCCACAAAGGAGTGAGGTCCTGGCTTGGCCCCGTCCTTGGGCCCCGTCTGCTGGTCTGAGCCCAGTAGTCGCAGGCAGCAGGGGCCCCACTGGCGCGCCTGGATTTTTGCTCAGTAAGGATTGTGTGTACCTAGGAGATGATGTGTATCGGAGCTTATGTCTTCGACAGGTGCCCCTGTGAATGAATCTCCCTGGGCTGGCTTCTATGAATATTTCACAGTCAGGCCCTCTCTGATCACTCTTGCATATGTGCATTCTACATTATATTTAGTTTTGCACTGAATCAAATCTGAGGCTTCTGTGAAAAGAAAATAAACTGTTCAACATGATATCATAGTCCAGAAGGGCTCAGACTTAAACGACTTTAATAGGGGTGAAACGGTGAATGAGGTGTAGCTGAGCACCCTGCCCTCTGTAGAGCATCCTGTGGGTCCCACTTCCCCAATTGTTCTAGGGCAGCAGCTCTGTGCGGAGGCTGAGCAGGGAGCCAAGGTAGGTTAGTGGGGATTAAATATCTAACTTCCTCTCATGATGAAGTCTGTTTAAAAAGGAAACGAGAAAGTCAGTGAGAGAGAAATAATCAATACACTTCATGACAACTGCTGGTATCTTTCTCAGTTTTGTGATATTTCAAAGTTAGGGCAGTCACTAAAAGCTTATATATATAGTTTTAGTTGCTTTCCCTGATGAGGTGGACACAGCTCAGATAAATCAATTACAGCAAATTAGGGATCATTTCCTTTCCAAATCATCCCATCTGGGAGGAATGGAAACACCACTTGATGGCTGAGATCCTAGGGGGAGAGGCCTGGGCTATGGCTGACAACATGCTGTCCATTTTTGTGATACTCTAGGCCATCTTTCTTTCCTGCACTGTGATCATCAGAAGCTAGAGGACAGATCTGAGTAGGACTGGATCCTCCAGGAGCTACAGGCAGGGCTGATAAGACGCTTACTCTCAGAAAGGCCCACAGCAGAGGAAGTATGACCTCTGATAACCGTGTAGTATGGCACCATCAATGTCTTAACCGTTCCAGAGAAATAGCATGGGAGCTATGGGGATTGAGTGACCGCCTCCAGCCTGGGGCCAATCCAGGAAGGCTTCTTGGAGGAGGCAACATCAGGAAGGTGCATGGAAGGCAGATTTGGGCTGCCACCCTTGGAGAGGCTTGGGTGGGCTGCCAGGATTTTTGGAGTGGTCCTTCTTCCACTTGTTTTGCTGTTACAAAGAGGAAGAAGGGAGACCAGTGTCTTCTTCCAAACTCGAAGTATCCTTTTCTGTCTCATGCAGGGGTAACCCTCACCATGGTGAGAACTTCAGCCCTTACATGTTTGGTTTGTGGTCCAGGAGTTTATTTTCACCTTCTGTTTTTCTCAAAAATAGAAGATTTGAGGAATATGTATCTCCTCTGATCTCCATTTGGTAGAAAACTGCTCATGTGTCCCAGCAGTGCTGTGAGGCATGTGTGTTATGTGATGACTCCCGTGGGGGCTTCTTGAGCCCCTGCTTTGCCCCAGATATAACTCCATGCTCCATAGATTGACACTGAAGTCTGCGCTTGGCCACGTCCTTCCTGTCCTTCCCGAGAACATTCTATGCTGAGGCCCCATGTTGCACACACTGACCCTGCTGTTCCACATACCCTTCTTCCTCTTCTCTGCTTATTCCAGGCTCTTCCCAGGTGTTCTCCTCACTGATCTTTCATCCCTTCTCCCTGTTGCATCCCTTCATCACCTCTCCCAGCCTCACAGCATGTTGTTGAGTCCTCGTTTCAGCACTGGACCCTGCGCTGGGGTTTCCATTCATTTGTTTCCCTTCCATGAGTTAGCTTCAAAGGCAAGACCTGGCCTTGCTTGTGTATCTCTATGTAGGCGTTAAGAAGTGTTACTGAGTGATGTGAGGTCCACTTTACAGAGACACCAAGACAGTTGGCAATGAGTGAGTCTTTATTAACCACTTTTTGTGCCTTGCTTGTGCCTTGGTTATGTCCTTCAGCTCTCAGCATTTACTCTACTCCCAGATGAAGGTCCTCTCTGGAACTTGAAGGCTGCTGTGGTCAGCTCCTGAGAAAGGTTACACAGGACACAGTCCTCTGTCATTTAAATGCCACTTTCTCTCTCCTGCAAATCATTTGCCTTCTCAAAATCCTGTGAAGTGTGTAGGACAGTTAAGTCCATTTTACAGACAAAGAAACTGAGGCTCAGGCAGGTGCCCAAGGTCAAACAGATGTCAGTGGAAGAGCTGACAGCTAGATGCATGTTAGTGGCCTTTCCAGTGCTTTCTCTCTCCTTACTCCAGTCTAGTTGGGAGAATAACCCACCCAACACAGGACAGGAGCAGGTGGACTAATGTATCCACTCTTAGGGATCTTAAGAAAACAAGATAATATAAATAAGTGGTTGTGTGACCCTCCCCAACCAGCGATGGACAGACGTGGCATTTCTAGCCCCAGAGTGCCCTCTTGCACCCACCCCACCATGCCAGCCCCCAGTGGTGCTTTTTTTTGGAATATACTGCCTGTTTCCACTCTGGACACACGTGGCTGGGACGGCTCTGGTTCCTTGGCTTCCTTTGAGCTTTCCCGTGAGCTGAGGCTTCCTTCGTTTCCACATGTTTCACAAAGGAAGGTGCTGGCATCTGTCAGCATCCAGCCTAGCAAGACTGAACACGGTGTGGACATCAAGGGAGCAGCCTTCCCTCCCGCATGTCCTGCCTGGGCTCTGGAGTCAGGCTTCCCAGCTGTGTGACATTTTGAGGTTTACATATTCTGAGCCTCAGTTTCCTTATTTTTCGTATTGGACTAGCCTGGTCCCTACCATCCTAGGTTCTGTGAAGCTAAATGAGACAAAGGCTGTGAAGTAACTAGCACACTGCTGGTGCTGATGCCCGATGCTGCCATGAAGAGGAGAACGATGATGAGTATGAAGAAGATGATAAGGATTTGGATTCTGTGGCTGATGTAAATGGTGGTGATGAGTGGTGGCTGCAGTGACGATGGTGATGATGACAATTATTGCTGTTTTCTTTGAGAGCTCGCTCTGCCTGACAAGTCCACAGTCTTAACAACCACCCCACACGAGGTTAATTCCATCCCCTCTTTGCCTGGCTTTGTGTGGGGTGGGCAGATAGTAAGCCAGGAACTACTAACAGAAGTCTGCTCTACCAGAGAAGAGGACCAGGAGAGCTCTGGGTGGGTGTTTTCCTTTCGCATCTGATGTGTTCATTATCTGTCTTCAGTTCTGGGCTAGTTTCAACCTGTCCAAAAGCCAACATGCTGGAGAGACCTCTTGGCCTTTGAGAATTTTGAAATCATCCAAAGTCTTCAAGGAAAGGTTACTTTTTTCTTCTTCCTCTAAGTCCTCCAACTCTTGCCCCACCAATACTGAAACTGCCTGGGCTTCTGTGGGACCACTCGGTTCAACTGAGTCCTGCTCCCTTTACAGACAGAGACCACCCTGACACTTTGGCCAGCATTGCACCCAGAAGGGAAGGTTGGGGAGTTTGACCATGCTCTCCAAATTGACTCTCCTGGTTACACAGCCGCCATACTCTGCAGCCCTAGTTGAATATCATATTTTCATTAATAAATTCAGCAAGGATTTAACTGTTTCTGGCCCTGTCTCATAGCGTTGCCTACACATCAGTCAAAACAGAACAGGTCACCCGTGCTGCCCTCCTGTTTATCTATTAATCGTCTGGCAAATAAACCACTCAGTACCCTGCCCACCTCAGTAATGTTTGTGATGTAATTTGTTTGGATGCCCAAATGTCACCAGCGTTGATTGTAAGAGATGAAAAAATGTACTTGCTCAGCATCGCAAGCTCTAGGCCAAAATGTAAGCATGAAATCTCTGGTTTATTTTTGTAATAATGTTTACAGCTGTTTAATGACCCTGAAAAGGTTCAGTAGTCTGGTGTTCTGTATTTCAGAACAGGAGGGTATTATGCTTATAACAACCTTGGTTAAACAGTTTGAGCTACAACAATTGGAAAAATGGTATTTAATAAGAAGCCATTGTATTCTAGATGAAGTTGTCTTAATTACTGCTTATCTCAAGTGTTAAGAAAGCAAGGTGCATTGTGGGGAAGGGCCAAGGGTCATTTGCGCCCCCCAGGAAACAGGTCCACCTACTGCCAGAACTGCCTACTGTGACATGATGTGGGGGTAAAACCCACAGTCGTGTTTGCAACCCTTGTTGTGAGCCCACGCCCCCCACTCCTTGCCCAGCCACTGGGGCTGTTCATCTCCTGCAAGGTTTCTGAGGCAGTGCCTTCACCTCATTGATAAAAAAGGGAATATTTAGCTGTGCTCGGCTAGACAACAATATTTGAGTTTTAAAAATCCAGTTGAAATGGTTATTTTGAAAGTCATTTTATTTCCCAGCTATTCTTTTTCATGGTATACGGATAAAACTCCTTCATGCAACTTACTGGCAAGATCTATATTTTTTGGGCTATTCATAAGATTACTTTTTTTTTCCTGTGCTAGCAAAATGAAACTGTGTTTTTGTGTAAAATTTATTTAGACTCCTAGCAGCTGGCATTTCTGGTGTCCTGATAGTTTCAAATTTCATTCTGAGTGAAAGATACAATTAGGTTTTCTATTGGAAGAGTTAAGTGAAAACTTTTGTCATTGATATCACAGGAAATAGTCTTGAAGGCAGAAATGCAAAATCAAAATAACTATTAGCACCATCAAAGGCAGCTGAATGGCTCAGGGTACCTGCAATGACGGGGGTGAGGAGACAGAATGCATTTTGATAATCTGTGCATCCAGCGGTGGGTTTCATATGCTGAGAATACCCTCATCATGAAATTGCAGAGCTCAAGTAGAAACCCTCTAGCCTTCAGAAGCTTTCAGCTGGGGCCCCTGCCTGTGTTCAGAGGTGGGTCTGGCATTTCCAGGTGAGGAATGCCATGGTGGCCAGGACTCAGGCCCGGGCCTGAGTCTTCCTTGATATGGACAGTAGGGTTGAGTGCCCCCACGCCCCACCATGACCCTGGGCTCAGGATAAATCGAGACTAGGGTGGGATGTGCAGTGTCTCCATGTTGGAGGGCTGACACACGAATCGACAGTTCACCGCGTCCCCTACCCAGCCTCATCTGGCTGCCTGTCCACAGTTCAGTAAATTCCGTACCGTTTGGTTCCTTCCATTAGTCAGCCAGGGTTTACTGATCTTCCTGCTACGCTTTGGGCTGGGGCCACGAGCGGATGGCCGAGTGAGCTGTCCTCCATGTTTAGCAGTTTGTTTACTGCTTTTTGTTGTTTTCCTTTCGCATCTGATGTGTTCATTATCTGTCTTCAGTTCTGGGCTAGTTTCAACCTGTCCAAAAGCCAACATGCTGGAGAGACCTCTTGGCCTTTGAGAATTTTGAAATCATCCAAAGTCTTCAAGGAAAGGTTACTTTTTTCTTCTTCCTCTAAGTCCTCCAACTCTTGCCCCACCAATACTGAAACTGCCTGGGCTTCTGTGGGACCACTCGGTTCAACTGAGTCCTGCTCCCCTTTACAGACAGAGACCACCCTGACGCTTTGGCCAGCATTGCACCCAGAAGGGAAGGTTGGGGAGTTTGACCATGCTCTCCAAATTGACTCTCCTGGTTACACAGCCGCCATACTCTGCAGCCCTAGTTGAATATCATATTTTCATTAATAAATTCAGCAAGGATTTAACTGTTTCTGGCCCTGTCTCATAGCGTTGCCTACACATCAGTCAAAACAGAACAGGTCACCCGTGCTGCCCTCCTGTTTATCTATTAATCGTCTGGCAAATAAACCACTCAGTACCCTGCCCACCTCAGTAATGTTTGTGATGTAATTTGTTTGGATGCCCAAATGTCACCAGCGTTGATTGTAAGAGATGAAAAAATGTACTTGCTCAGCATCGCAAGCTCTAGGCCAAAATGTAAGCATGAAATCTCTGGTTTATTTTTGTAATAATGTTTACAGCTGTTTAATGACCCTGAAAAGGTTCAGTAGTCTGGTGTTCTGTATTTCAGAACAGGAGGGTATTATGCTTATAACAACCTTGGTTAAACAGTTTGAGCTACAACAATTGGAAAAATGGTATTTAATAAGAAGCCATTGTATTCTAGATGAAGTTGTCTTAATTACTGCTTATCTCAAGTGTTAAGAAAGCAAGGTGCATTGTGGGGAAGGGCCAAGGGTCATTTGCGCCCCCCAGGAAACAGGTCCACCTACTGCCAGAACTGCCTACTGTGACATGATGTGGGGGTAAAACCCACAGTCGTGTTTGCAACCCTTGTTGTGAGCCCACGCCCCCCACTCCTTGCCCAGCCACTGGGGCTGTTCATCTCCTGCAAGGTTTCTGAGGCAGTGCCTTCACCTCATTGATAAAAAAGGGAATATTTAGCTGTGCTCGGCTAGACAACAATATTTGAGTTTTAAAAATCCAGTTGAAATGGTTATTTTGAAAGTCATTTTATTTCCCAGCTATTCTTTTTCATGGTATACGGATAAAACTCCTTCATGCAACTTACTGGCAAGATCTATATTTTTTGGGCTATTCATAAGATTACTTTTTTTTTCCTGTGCTAGCAAAATGAAACTGTGTTTTTGTGTAAAATTTATTTAGACTCCTAGCAGCTGGCATTTCTGGTGTCCTGATAGTTTCAAATTTCATTCTGAGTGAAAGATACAATTAGGTTTTCTATTGGAAGAGTTAAGTGAAAACTTTTGTCATTGATATCACAGGAAATAGTCTTGAAGGCAGAAATGCAAAATCAAAATAACTATTAGCACCATCAAAGGCAGCTGAATGGCTCAGGGTACCTGCAATGACGGGGGTGAGGAGACAGAATGCATTTTGATAATCTGTGCATCCAGCGGTGGGTTTCATATGCTGAGAATACCCTCATCATGAAATTGCAGAGCTCAAGTAGAAACCCTCTAGCCTTCAGAAGCTTTCAGCTGGGGCCCCTGCCTGTGTTCAGAGGTGGGTCTGGCATTTCCAGGTGAGGAATGCCATGGTGGCCAGGACTCAGGCCCGGGCCTGAGTCTTCCTTGATATGGACAGTAGGGTTGAGTGCCCCCACGCCCCACCATGACCCTGGGCTCAGGATAAATCGAGACTAGGGTGGGATGTGCAGTGTCTCCATGTTGGAGGGCTGACACACGAATCGACAGTTCACCGCGTCCCCTACCCAGCCTCATCTGGCTGCCTGTCCACAGTTCAGTAAATTCCGTACCGTTTGGTTCCTTCCATTAGTCAGCCAGGGTTTACTGATCTTCCTGCTACGCTTTGGGCTGGGGCCACGAGCGGATGGCCGAGTGAGCTGTCCTCCATGTTTAGCAGTTAGTTTACTGCTTTTTGTTTTGCTAAGGGTTTTCCTACCGAGTTGAGAGGGTTAGATGGGTTGTTGTATAGGTTCCTCAGAGGGTCCCAGCTGCCCAGGGTCATGGCCAACCTGCACTGGCTCCTGGCTTCTTAGTGTGGGTTCCTCAATGGCTGGCACACAGGGTGACGGCTCCAGAGCCAGGGCTGGCGAGTGAAGGATGGGTTAGTACTTGGGATAGAGTGCTCCTGGGTTATTAGGGATCATGTGGGGCAGTGTTGCCTGTGGATGTGTGTGTCTGCTGCCTTTTGTCAGGACAGGAGAGTGTCTGCCAGGGACACTGACATACACTCACTGCAGTTCTGCGAGGAAGCACTGTGGTCCCCAAAGGGAAGGCGTTCTCCCTGTGCTTGCTCCCTGAGGGCTGGAGAAAAGGAGAAATGCCACCTTCTCCCAGAACCACGAGCCCCTGGAGGCAGTCCCACGTCCCAGTCCTGAGCTGTTAGGGCTACATTGGATCCAACCCTTTATCAGTAGGATAAGTGATCCCTTTGTTTCCCCGGGATTTCTTGTATTTCTTGCTAGAGGAAATTCACTTAGGGGCTTGCTGCCCCTCCCCCAACACAGTCATCTTCCTGTACACACACACTCACGTGCGCGCGCGCACACACACACACACACACACACACACACCTATATACCTCAATTGCAATGGTTTCTCCTTTCTCTCAACTTTGAATTCAGTCTCTCTGGGGCCTTTTCATTGCTTCCCCCTTACAGGTGGCTTTGCCTGCACCCGCTGCTTTGACCCAGAAGCCCTTGAGGGCAGTTACATAAAGGCCCCGGGCAAGCATTTACTGAATGAGTGAGATAAGGGGTAAAGGAATTCTGGATGGGTGAAGTGTCAAGGCTGGAGAAATTGGGGCTGACCCAGGTTTTGTGAGTCTCAGGCTGGGCCTGGGGCCAGCTCGTCCTGCCTCGGCTGCTTTGGCCCAGGGACAGCACACCAATTACCCCTTGCTCTTTCCAAGAACTCACACTCTCCTTTCTTGCTCTGAGTCTATCAGCTGGCATTGGTTGTGACTGACCCATGGCTGAGCCTGCACCTGCTCGTGGAATCACAGGGTGTCAGGTCTTACAGAGCATTCTGAGATGATGTCTGACCCTGCCACACTGTGGGGCTCAGCACAGTCTTTGCTGGGGCCCATTAGAGGGGCTGAGGGCCATAATCCTCAGAGCATCTCCTCCAGCTCTGCTGAAATTCTGGGTTCTCCCATGGATCCCAGGATGGATGATTAAGTTCTGAAGGACGTAATTGCTCTCTTCTCCAAGTGCCAGCAGCTGGGGTCAGAGGTGATCCAAGCCCAGATGGCCACCATGAGTACTTACAGTGAAAATGCTGGTAGACGGGCATGGTTCTCCCTTGGCTAACTTCTAGACCACCAGACTCTGGGTAGAAACCCAGGACCTTTCTAACTCTGACAGATTCAGATTGTTGGATGTTCAAGAACTTGTGCAAAAGCTGAATTTGGTTTCTATGAAGTTGGAGTGAAAGTGTTTCTACTACAGGCTAGCCTTCATTTATGGGCTGTGTTTATAGGGTCTGTTCAATCATTATCCATTCAGTTATAACGATCTGAATTTACAATAATACAGCTCTGCTCTAGGTCCTGAGGCTTTATCTGTGACCAAGGAAAACACGATTCTGCCTGCACATCTACAAGAGGGTCAATAAGAAAACTGCACCCCCTCCTGTGATAAGTGCCCTGAAGAAGAAAGTAAGATAATGGGGGTAGAGAGAGGCTTTGGGGCTTAAGTGTTCTGTGTTGAGGTGGACATGGAGGGCCCTTGTGAGAAGGGGATATGTAATTGAGACCTGCCTGAGGGGATGGAGCCGCTGGTGCCTCAGCATATTCTGGAATATTCTGTGGTCAACAATGGCACCTGCAGACTGGTTGCTTAAAGGGTGTTTTAAAAAAGCTTTGTTGACTGTGGGGGAAAAATTGAGCATAATAAAAGAATTCCATATTCCAGCCTAACTTGAAAACTCCTCAAGTTCATTATTTGGCAAGTTGAGCTGTTCCGTGTACAGCATGACTGGGGGTGGGGGATGTGGTCTTCAACTTGACGCTGCTCATCCAACCTGATGTGCGGTCTTGCTGTATTGCACATTCAGCCTCCTCTCCCTCCTGCTTAACTGGCGTCAGCTCAGCAGCAGTAACCTGAAAATAGCCCGTCTTCCTGGATTCATGTCTTCCGAGCAGGCCAACTGGGCAGCTTTTGGCAGTGGGCCATCTGTGTTGGCTTTGGACTTTCCAAACTTCCCCAGAGCTGTTGGGTGGAATTTGAGCACTCCCAAGTGGCTTTGGGGTTATGATCCGTGTTTGCTCAGGAGAGGAGCCAGAGCAGCTGGATGGGGCTTGAAGGTGGTAAAATGGCTCTCGACAGGGCCCTTCTCGGCCCCAGTCCCGCTCCAGCAACTTCTCACACTGGGCCTGCTCCTCCTTGCTGGTCAGCGGGTGCCATGAGTGCTGGGGCTGGCCAGTCTTATCCACCACTGCGTCTTCAGTGCCAGG
This sequence comes from Aepyceros melampus, assembly GCA_006408695.1. Taxonomy (NCBI): domain Eukaryota; kingdom Metazoa; phylum Chordata; class Mammalia; order Artiodactyla; family Bovidae; genus Aepyceros; species Aepyceros melampus. The sequence goes on from SJXQ01004766.1 coordinate 264,202, forward strand.
GACAGGGCCTGGCACATGGTGGAAACTCAGCAAGTCTACTGAATGAATGCAAGAATCTCCATGAGAAATTACTCCTTTCTGACCAGGCTCCAAAATGAGCTTTTTTCTTTCTTCCTTCCTTCCTTTCTTCTTTTTATTTTATGAGTACAGACTGCCACCAGAGACAAATTGAAAGCATTCTTTTACTCCAAGTGACCACGTGCTTGTCTGTGTGTGTGAGTGTGTGTAGTTGTTCATGGATAGTTAACCCTGCACCGTGGTTGCAGTTTCTCTCCCTCCTGGAAATAAACATCATGTCTTTTTCTTCTCCTCTTTTGCAAGACAGACTCACAGCCTCTGTCCTCTTGCCAAGGAAGTCAGGTCTCCTGTTGGAGAACCTCCATCCACACACGGTCTGCCTGGCTGGAAGCCCAGTAGGCAGCCGACCCCACCAGGGCTGAATGTGCTTCCTCCACAGTTGAGCTCTGTCCCCACACGTTCCCCTGGGGAACTGCTTGGCCCAGGAATCAGTCCTGGCTGGGGTTAAGCTGTGCTCCTGGACCACCTGGCTGGCCAACACATCTAAACATTGGGATACAAAGGGGATGGATGTGCAATAACTGTTCCAGTGGCAGGAAACAAATTTGGACTCCTTCAAGTGGAAGACAGATCTGGAAATAGAAGGACCCCAGGCATGGATTCATTGCCTTTCAAAGTTGAGCTCCCCACATGCTCTGATATAGAGGGGACAATTCCTTCTGCCCCATCCCAGAATGATCTGGCTTTAGCAATTCTGCATAGGCTGGAGAGGGGAGAGAGGACTATTAAAGACAATTATGCAGACCCGCTTTGAGTGTTAGTGTTTAACAAACAACTTTGAGTTCTAATTTTCTGCAAAACACATACTGCAGGTACAATTTGTACTCATTACTGTATATTGGGAAAGTTATTAAAAACACTCAAACTTGGTTGAGACTTCCTATGGCATCGTCCCTGGATTTTAATTGGTTTTTATCCAGTTCTATAAAAGATCTCTTTAAGCCCAATCAAAGTCTCTGCTGCAGATATCATGCCAGTTGAAGGACAGGGTAAGCCCACTCTGCGGTGTAAGTCTTTACCCCCTACCCAAATTTGAGCAGTCTCAACAATCCACGGAGATTCCATCACGAGATAATTTATGCTTCTTTTGATGGGCACGGCTACCAAATAACAAAATAACAGTGTTTCGTAACAGAAGGGTTAAATCTTAATCTCTAAGGTTTGCAAAGCCGCTACTCGCAGTCTCCTTAAAATTTAATATACCTCGTTAATGCTTCCTTGCAAACACTGAAGGATTTTTATGATTATAATCATGTGTTACAGCACCTAGTACTGTTTCTAAGCAGCATACTAATCAGCTTAATGAGATATTACTGCACTTTTTGTTGACTAAAGCAAAATCCCTTTTATTGTTCTAAAGCCTGTCCTTTACTTTATTTTTTCCCAAAACATTATCTTGTTTTATTATGTACCAGTAAATATCGTGCCATTGGGTTGGATTTTTTTTTGCCAAATCATAAAATAATCTCTTTCATCTCCGACTGGCGACCGTATTGAATATAGTAACCAGAAACAAAAGTTTCAAGTTGGTGTTTCAGTTAAAGCCATTCTGCTCCTTGACAAACTCTGAACTGAACCAACAGGTGCAGGTGCTAAAGAGGGGAGAGGAGGAAACGTTTAACACGTAGACCCCTGATTTGTTATTAGGTGTTGAAAGTGGTAAAACATTAATAATTTAAACGTGAATGAATAATTGCAGTCTGTAAATAGAAAATACAAGGAAGACGATCTATCGCAAAACAAATTGGAGGAGCAATGCCATATTGCATAATTGGCATTTAATAATTCATTTTTTTATTATTGTTTTTGACTATAATTCCTTAGCATTATTATGTGTAGGTAAGGCATGCAATGCAAATTCCCCACCAGCTGATGCTGCTGATTCACTGTGCCAGGGTACCTGGCACAGATCTGAACTCTTTCTTTATTTTCAGGGATGGAAGAAGCCAGTCTGTGCCTTGGAGTGTCCTCGGCGGCGCCGGAAGCAGAGCCCCATCTGAGCGGCCCCGTCCTCAACGGCCAGTATGCCATGAGTCAGAAGTTGCACCAGATCACCTCCCAGCTCAGCCATGCTTTCCCCGAGCTACATCCGCGGCCCAACCCCGAGGAGAAGGCCCCCGCGCCTCTCGAAGAGAAGGCCCACGTGCCCATGAGTGGCCAGCCCATGGGCAGTCAGATGGCGCTCCTGGCCAACCAGCTGGGCCGGGACGTGGACACCAGCCTCAACGGGCGGGTGGATCTGCAGCAGTTCCTCAACGGCCAGAACCTGGGCATCATGTCCCAGATGAGCGACATCGAGGACGACGCCCGCAAAAACCGGAAGTACCCGTGCCCGCTGTGCGGCAAGCGCTTCCGCTTCAACAGCATCCTCTCTCTGCACATGCGCACTCACACCGGCGAGAAGCCCTTCAAGTGCCCGTACTGCGACCACCGGGCGGCGCAGAAAGGGAACCTCAAGATCCACCTGCGGACCCACAAGCTGGGCAATCTTGGGAAGGGGCGCGGGCGGGTGCGCGAGGAGAACCGCCTGCTGCACGAGCTGGAGGAGAGGGCCATCTTGCGGGACAAGCAGATGAAGAGCAGCCTGCTGCAGCCCCGTCCCGACCTGAAGCCCCTGGCGCACGCCCAGCAGGCCCCGCTGGCCGCCTGCAACCTGGCCCTGCCCGCGAACCACAGCGTGCCCGACGTGGCCAACCCAGTGCCCTCGCCCAAGCCGGCCAGTGTGCAGGAGGATGCGGTGGCCCCCGCCGCTGGCTTCCGCTGCACCTTCTGCAAGGGCAAGTTCAAGAAGCGGGAGGAGCTAGACCGCCACATCCGCATCTTGCACAAGCCCTACAAGTGCACCCTGTGCGACTTCGCCGCCTCGCAGGAGGAGGAGCTCATAAGCCACGTGGAGAAGGC
>SJXQ01004766.1:268929-302920 GCA_006408695.1 Aepyceros melampus
CTCTGTGACGTTCCCTTGAGCCCTGGCCACCAGGAAAGTCAGTCAGTCCTTCTCCCGTGTGGTGGAGAGGTGGCCGGTTGGTATGTTTGTCAGTGGGCATAGCCTACGTTGTCCCATTTCGTTCCCTGACCCCCATCTGCCATCACCCCAGGAACCTAGGAGCTGCCGTTTGGCTCCATCCATGGATGTGATTGTGTAAGTTCAGACCTTCACGATCTATGCTCCCAACTATATGCGCATAATTGTCTCATTTGGGCCTTTCACTATCTCTCTTTAGACCTAACCTGTCTCCAGTCCCCTTCCAACAGTATAGTTCAGTTCACCTGTCATGTGTCTATAACCTGAAGAACCACGCCATTCTCCTCTGATGGTTTGGAAAAGCACAGAGGTTTGCAACACAGATGCGCGACTTCATGTCTTAAATTGTACTGTGTTACACGGGCAATACAGCTTTGGGGTCTAAAATAGCAAAGCAGAAAATCTGTCATCAAAATGTCTGTGAAATGCTGAAGCTTCCTGGCCCAGTTTGAGGGGGGGAAAAAAAAATCCCACTATCCTAAGACAGCTAAATTAAAATCACTACCTAACAGCAGGTAAGCTTGTTGCCTTCATCCATATTTCCAAAGCCCCTTACTAATGGATAGTAAATTGAAAGTTATATCTCTAGCCCTTTATAAAGAAAGCATCTCGCTAATACTGTAATCATTCTGCAGCCTAACAACAGAGGAAATCATGCCATAACAAATACCCTGTTACTAATGGCAACATTGATTTCTGCAATCAGCCATTAAGTCTAGAAAATGAAAGACAGTTTGAGGCACCTCAAGGCACTGCATTGCCCACTGTTAAAGATGTGGCAACACCCTGGTGAGGGTCATTTTTTAAGTTTTTTTCCTCTTTTCTTTTTTTTCCCTTCTCAGTTTCGATAAATATTTCAGTATTGGAGGCAATTCACTGCTACACTTATTAAGTAGATGCCAGCTTAGCTGTGTTGTTCTTGTCATGCATCAGTATTCCCTTCTCTAGGACAAAATTAGTATTAAAATAAAGTGTGAGTCCGCTGGCTTATTACGAACCAGTAAAGAATTGTTAAGACACATAAATCTGCGCTGCACATTCCAGAGATTCCGATAGCACTTAATGCCGCTGCTTAAACACCCATGAAACACACTGTCTACTCCTGGAGTCCTAGCCTCGTTTGCAATTCACTTCTGCTGAGACACTCTGGAAGCGTCTGAGGAGGACTGCAGCACCACGGAGGGCTAGGCCACGTTGCCGGGAGTGACCACCGCCCAGAACTTGCAAGGCAAGGGTTCTCCAGTGTCACTGCCTGGTGGCGAGCTCTCTGAGGTGGATCTTTGTGCAGGAAGGCAGCAAAGTGCCAGGCGTCCCATTGTCAGGACGGATTACTTCCAGCCTCCTGTGAGGAGGTCCCCTCTCCTGGAGAGTGTCATCTCACGGTTTTTGGATTTGGGGACCTTTCTGGGGCAGAAAGCAGAGCACAAACTGGCTTTCCTAACTTTTTGGAGTGACGTGGAGTTAACACTGACAGATTTTCATCCGTCTCCCAGCCCCGCTGAAATGAAAAGGTCTCAGCAGAATATTCCGACACCAAATGTTCGGCTCTGTTAATGACGTGTTTGCCGTGTTTTTCTCACCTTCTGGCCAAGTGATAGCCTCATGCTATTCCTATCTCTGTTGTTTCCAAATCTCTAAATACTCTGTTGAAAGAAGTCCATTTTGCTTAAAAGAACCAACCGGGCTTGGGACTCAAAGGAGAATTATACTTGAGTTGTGGTTATCTTCTCACTTTTATTTTCCTCATTGAAGTATCGTGCAATTGTGAATACTGATTCTTTCATTTCTGGTTGACTTCTTTGTTTTCTTCATATTCAAATTAGACCCTTTCATAATTTTCTAAGTAGGAAAATTGATGGCATACCAATATACAGCCTAAATCAGTTGCACGCCTGGGCCATTCAAGTTTTCCTGGGAGTAGGACCCTTAACCAAATCGGGTTAGTCTTCCCTCTTATTTCTAACAATCTGATTTGTATAAAGTGCGATTAAAATAAGCATTTAAATAAAAATCTTGACACAATTGGTATTTTATTATTACCTGTTAGAGAGAAACCTGCAAGGTGAAGGGGAGAAAAAAATCTTTAAGCCCTTAAGTAAAGAAAGAAGTACTTATTAAGGCTTCTATTAAGAAATAACTGCAAAAACACGGTTTTACAAATTTCTCAGACTGCATAACAATGTCGCAAAACTTAATTTGCATCACTTGATTCTTTTTTTGTTGAAAACTGGGTCAGTAGGGCCTGAGAAACTATTTTTTCAGATCTTAACCAATGAATTCTTCTTTATAAATCGCTGCTCTTAACATGATAGTAGTTCTGAATTCATCATAAAAAACCTTTTTACAGAGAGCCTCTTAGAACAGATCTCCAGAAGAAGGCTTACAATGAGTGGCAGAGACGTCCTTTGTTATCAGATGTAATTCTTTGCAAAGGAGGATTGGAACGGAGTGGCTGTTTAAAAATGTCTTGCTCAGACCGAGACGAAGAAGGGGTCAAGTTTGCAATCAAACAGTTATTGCCGAGATGGGCGACTGTCACTGGCTAGGCTAATGTGGGATGCAGCTGTTTGTTATGTGAGCAAAAGAATGTTTGAATCAGTGAACATGTGAAAATGATTCCAGTGAACCAGAAAATGTGTTTGTTCTTTGGCTCTCCAAACTGCTGAGAACCAAGCTTAAGATCAACTGCGAAAACTAGGACCTTTGACAAATTGAGAGGTCATATTTTCTAACAGAAAATGGACAAAGCTAGTCACACAGATCACTTCCCCATCTTTCCCCTTTGTTTTATTTGTTGTTGTTGTTGTTGATTTGTCTTACCACTAATTTCACACCATAGTAGATGTCATTTCTGCCTCCGTGTACAATGCAAAGGGAGACTGTTTGGAAAGCAGAGGCTTAAAAATTTTACTGTTTTATGACATTTAGAAAGCGGGGTGGGTGTTTTGATGCTCTCTCATTTCTGGCTTGTATGCAGACTCTCCGACGCATTAATCTCTATATCTTTCCCTAAAATCTCATCTAAGGCTGCGCTCCGATTCTAGCCTTATCCTGAGTCAGAAGACAACCAAAGTTCTGTTTCTTTAGATTTTGCCTTGGAAATCACGCTCAGAATAATTAAAACTTAATGTACTAAGAAACGATACTGTTCATTATATCCAACAGGGCAGTTACCTTCTGCATTCCCCATAATTTTGGAGAGGGGCTAATTGAAGTGTTGATGGTGGGAAAGGGGTAATTGAATGCGCTGACCCTCTGTTCATTAAATAAAGTCGGCTAAGTTACGTGATCAATGGAAAGCCAGGCAGGAAGAGATGCAAAGATGAAAATACTGTTAACCCCTAGTATTTCTGGTATGATATTTTGTGATGGACAAGGATTATTTGATCAGCTGGGCTGGAAGCCTTGCGGGCTCTTCTTTTGTTGCCCGGGCCGCATTCCTGAAATGCTGGGGCTCCATCCTGTGCTGGCCCATTGACCACAGCGTCAAAGGCCTTTATCCAGGGCTCCCCTGCATTTACATCGGGTGTATAGTGATATGATAGATTTTCTTTCTTTTCCACCTCTTTTTCTCATGTGGCTCCTCCTCCCTGCCCCCATTCATGATAACCACTGCCTGCTCCACACAAACAAATCTGGGCACTCGAAAGAAGGGAAAAAAAGAAAAAAAAAATTTAAGTCTGAGGATTAAGATCTTCAGATTTTTTTTTTTTTTTGCTTGTGCATTCCAATTGTTCTTAAAATATTTGGCAATGTCAATTAGTAACTGAGCAGAGTTAGCTGATGAACACAATTTTCCAGTAGACTGAGCACCCTATTGTTGCCGAGCGAACACCAGATTTCTGAGGTCATTATCATTCGCTGGTTGCTTGGCCCAGCTGCTTCCTGCTGCAAAAGCCAAACTTTATACTGGAGCTCGGGGATGGCAGGCAGCAACAGGGGGCTGGGAGAGGAGAAGGGGGCTGGCTGCAGAGCGAAGACAGTCATTATCAGCAGAGGAAACAGAAAGTAAAGTTTCCAGGCGATTCCAGGAAAACTGCCCTGTATCAGGCTTCTCCCTCCCATTCCTCTCCCAGCACCTTCCACCTCCAGGCAGGGAATTAAAAGGACCAGGGGACGCCCCCCTGGGCATTGTGGCAGCTAATCTCTTCGCTAAGCAGAACTTTGGAAAACAATAATCCCATTTACAAATTTGCTTAAAAATTGTTAACCCAATCTAAGGCATGTGAGTGATCCTTCATTTTTATTAAAAGCAGAAAAAAGAAAAAGTTATTTTTTAAAGGATGAAATTAGTAAGCTTGGGGACGACAAACAGGGACTATGGTTTCATTTTCCAGAGGGGCCTTTGGAGTAGATACTAGTCTGAAATTCCTTATAAAATCAAATTTAGCGTGAAAGGCTCCCCCTGCCCACTCCAGCTTCTCTCTTTTCCTGCCTCCTCTCTCTCCCTCCCCCACCCTTTAATTTGGGAGCTGGTTCAGTGAGATGAAAAGCTGCACTTTTTTAAAGCTCAGCTGTTAAAACCAAGCGCCATATGCAGCTTTTCCGTCCCGACGTGGAAGAGTGTGCAGGCGGCCGCCGTGTTTGTGGAGATTTACGGAGGCTCGGCTGTGTGTGCCGAAGCCATGGCCGGGCAGATGCTGGTGGGCCCTGCCTCCCGGGAGCTGGCCCAGCCTGGGTAGTAGGCTGGCCAGACTTCTGTCCGACGGGGCAGAGGTCAGGGGTCCAGTGGGCTGCCTCTGCTCTCCCGCCTTTCTGCTGGGCCTGGAGGTGGTCCACCTGCTTGGCATGGCGCTGGAGCTGGGAACAGGAGCCCTCCGATGCGGGTTCACCTCGCCTGTCTCCTGTGAGGGGGCCGGACGCCTGACAGCAGCTCCTTTTTATAAACTTCCGATCACTCTGTGCCCTTTGATTGTCTTGAGCCTGGGAACGCTCAGTACCACTCTGAGGACTCGGCTGCCTCTCTCACCCCTTTGCGTGGAGCTGTAAATCCCACTTCCACGGGGCTGCCCGATGGTGCTGTCACTTAGCATTCAGAAAGAGAGAAATCATACTGGCTCTAAAAGTCTTCAAATAGGAAGTGTGGTATAAAAGATGTGTGACACAAGATCCCAGAAGCAAAGCCTCTTTCCTCTTCGTTCCCAAGGACTCCCAGATTCCCAGGACACCGTCCTCTGTCCACGGGGTTGATTCCTACCGCAGGATCACTGGAGCCCTGCTGTTTTTAGCTGCCTCACCTCACTCTGCCCATCTTCGGGTCCCCTTCCTGTGCTCTTAGGAATGCTGCGCTCCTACCCGAGAACTCAGGAAGCCCCGCGTGTCCACGATGGTGTTCTCCTTCTGTATGCATGTTAATACAAGGAACAGACGTTCATTTAAATCTAAATTTAATGATGATAAGAAAAACACAGATTAGCTAAGGACAAGTTGCTGCTGTTACTGCTGCTAAGTCGCTTCAGTCGTGTCTGACTCTGTGTGACCCCATAGACGGCAGCCCACCAGGCTCCCCCATCCCTGAGGTTCTCCAGGCAAGAACACTGGAGTGGGTTGCCATTTCCTTCTCCAATGGATGAAAGTGAAGTTGCTCAGTTGTGTCTGACTTTTAGTGACGCCATGGACTGCAGCCCACCAGGCTCCTCTGTCCATGGGATTTTCCAGGCAAAAGGACAAAGGATTAAGTAGTCAGTGTTCAAAACGGAGCCTGAAGAATTAGGTGCATGATTGCTGCTAGCTGGAATGGGAGGTTCGCGCTCAGGTTGGCCACCACCTTGGAATTAGAGGTTTGCTTTGCAAATGGCCACAGCGTGGCCTCTGCTTGTTGGTCCAAAGCATGTGTCGTGAGCTGCCTGGAGCTGCCTTTCACCCACCCACCCTCTTGCTATTCCTTCTCAGGCCCCTGGGAACATAGGCTCAATGTGTCAGCACTGCCAGCAGCCGCTCCTACAGAGTGGCGACAGTCTCTGTTTGGGGAGCACCTTGGGGTCCTCTTGTCCGCCGGATCCCTTCTCCACTGGGCTCTTGTGCCTTTGAACCCCTTCATTGGCATGAAGCTTTTGCCTGTTATGAGACGCGCACTCCTGAGCGAATAAAGCAGGGAGTCTTCCTTGCTTTCCACCTTAGCCAGCGCCTGGCTCTGCCCTCCTCTGGAGGAGGTTTTGGGAGGTAGCCCTGAGGTCTCTGGGGTGGAGACAGGTACAGGCTTCAGTAAACCTCCTGTTTCACTGGCCCTCAGGATTCCCCTGGATTCTGGGGGAAGCCTCTGGGATATTTGGGATGTTGAGGTGGAGAATGGAGGGGGACCCGGGAGAGACCCGTGCTGGGAGCATTCTGAGCGTGTGAGGCCGGAAGAGGAGTGAGCCTTGACTCCCATAACTGTCAGGCTGTTTTGGAGCGTTGATGGTAGGGGTGGAGAAACACCTGCAGAGATCAGGAGATTGGATTTGTGCAAATGTCCCAAATTCGTGATGATTGGGCTGGAACCTTTGCCATCTGCGACCCTTGGGCCTGCTTGCTGCCCTTCTGGGTTCCTCACTTCCCTCTCCTCTGTTGGCATCTGACAGCTCATCCTGACCCGTGTGGACCGGGCTGGCATGTAGAAAGGGGCAGTGAAGCTCACAAACGCAGAGGAAAGGGGGCTCTCCAGCAGGGTGCAGGGCAGGTGGTGGGGACTGTGTTCTCTCCAGGAAGCAAGCGTCGCAGCAGCTGAGAAGAGCCGTGGGTCCCCCTTGCCTTTTCCTGGCAGGACGGGGCGACGGCAACATTTACTTAAGCTGTGGAGTTTGGCACTGCCGCCGCCAGGCGCCATCTGGAAACCCCTTCTCGGAAAGCTGTGGGCCCTTGCAAAGGAGCTCAGGGGAGCAGGTCTTGGGCAGATTTTGGGGCCTTTTTTCTTGGGCAAAACCTGAGCAGCGAGGCACCTGAGCAGGGCTTGGGAGTTCCCTAGGAGCTGGGTAGCTAAAGCAGGTCTTCCTTGCTGTGCACGTGGATTTTCACTTTGCTGGGCCCCTCCACTGAATTCTGAGCCAGATCTGGTGTAGCTTTTCTTTGTCAGGAGTGCACTCAATTTCCTGGAGCTGATTTCCATTTATTTATCTTGTGTTGTGTTTTGCGTACTGTTTTCACCCAAGTCCTGGTATGCTGTGGGTGCAAACGTGTGGAGCCAGCCAGGACAGTCCTGGTTAGTTACCGAGACAACTCTGTAATAATGGAGCTTGTTAATATAATCTAAGAAGTGAGTACTGTGCCTCTAACATGTGCTGAGGAGGCAGAATGGGGAACTGGGGGGCTTGGCTTGTGACAGACAGGGCTGAGCTAAGCACAGAGATTTGCTGCCATCCTCTCCTTGATCCACATCTTCAAAACAGGCCGCAGAACTCCAAAACAGTGCGTGTCTGAACACTCCCTCCGGCTCCCTGATGGGTGGGCCAAGGCACAAAGGGAGCTGTGCTGTTCGTAGAGGCGGTGGTGGGTGGAATTCGGGTGCCTGGGTCTGTTCGTTCCTACCAAGGGAAGGCTGTCCAGGGCCTGGCTGCTTGTGGGGCCCGCGTCTTCGTTGCTGTCAGCATTGGGGTTTTGTGTGACATTTGGCATGTGCCTGCGGGCTTTTGGAGGCCCAGGACAAGCTGACCCCCTGGCGGGGCTGGCCATCCTTGGGGGATGCCCAGCCAGGTAGTGACAGAAGGAAGTAGGTGGTGGGTGGGTTGGCTTTTGATGCCTCATCACTTGCTTTTGAGGGTGGGGTCACGTTTCAGCTTTTGCTGGGAGCAGGGCACATCTTGGTGTGACCATGCTGTTTTACGTTGGGCCTTGGGTTCTGTGGATGCCAGAGAGGGTCCATTCTCTCCCCCAGGGAGGCGTCTTGCTGGGCTGGGACTTGGGTGGACACCAGTTTCTTTCCTCTGGTTTGACCTCAGTCCCAAAGCCATTTGATGTATGATGAGACAGGTCCCCTTCATGGCGCTCTCATCTCTTCATTAAAGTAATGTCCCCAAACTCTTAGCTCAGTGGTTGTCACCGTGGTTTTTGGACACCCTCGGTTGTCTTCAATCATCTTGAGAGGCATTTTGGAAAATTTCCAACTTGCTTATGTTTAGCTCAAATAAAATGTGTGCAGTGGTTGTTTCCTTGAAGACCAAGACAGATACATGCTTCTGTTTATTGCTAAATATATTTTGTTATATTTGCTGCTAAAATAGGTGTTTTAAGTTCTTTTTTTTAAAAGTAATTTGCCTTGAAAAATTGAAGTGATCCTTCAGCAAAGCTGCTCTGTAGCATAAAATAATCCCTGTGTAGGAGAGCATTGACAGCATGCATCCATTCCCAAATGGGGCCTGACCCCCTCTGAAATGTCCTGTTGGAGTGACCTTCAATTCCCAGCCACTTGGTCTCTTCCTAGAGGGCCATTTACTGACTTCTTTGTTGCTATTTTTGTTGTTTAATGACATTATTTTTTTTCTTACTATAAATTAATTCTTGTTTATCTTGGACATTGAGAAAATACAGATAAATACAAATAAAGTAATTAAAAATATATGTCCCCTTATCACTCAGAGATAACAGCTGCAAACATTTTAGTCCATTCTCTCCCAATCCTTTTTGTGCACTGAAAGATGTATTTCACACACAAAAAATATTATTACATTACAGACTTCTGTATGATCCAGCTTTTACTTAAATATATGTCACATATTTTTTGCAATTGAATATTCAACACAGAGATCAACAAACTCTTTCTGTAAAGGTCCAAGTAACAAAAAATTTAGGTGTTGTAGGTCATGCGGGCTCTTTTGTAACTGCTCAATTCTGTCATAAATGAAAGTGCTTGATGGTTTCCAATAAAACTTTATTTTCAAAGCCAGGTGACAAAAGGATTTGGCCCTTGGGCTGTTCGTTGTGCACTCCTGTTCTTCAGTAATAGCTGTACTTTTATAAATGCTTCATATAAATATTATGTTCCCTGTTTCCGGAGTGGACCTCCTCGCAGTGGAATCTCAAGTCACAGGACGGCAGCCCTCAGGCTGCAGCTGTGTATTACCCAGCAGGATGCCATGTCTTGAGCCCGTTTCTTCCAGTCCGGGAATTTTTACTGAGAAAGTTCCTCCCAAGGTAATATTGAAATCTTCTCTTTCAAGCCAGGTAGTTGCCTGTCACCAAGCAGCCCTGTGACTCATTTGTTCTTTCATAAATTCATTTGTTTGTTGGTCTGTTCGTTAATTCATTTGTTCATTCAAGGACAAATGCTTATTAAGTAGGTTCTGAACTCCGAGCCATGTACTAGGTGCTGGGGATGCAAGGGTGAGTATGGACAAGTCGTAGTGTCCAGAGGCCCTGAGCCTGGCAGCCAGAAAATCTTAATCAGGTGCATGGGGAGGGCTGCCCCATGCACCTACCCCCTGATGCCCAAGTGCCTGGAGGAGACCTTGGTGCCCACATTTGTTCCCAAGGGACCTGGAACGGTGGCAGAACCACCCCAGCCACTTCAATAGCTCCTGTGGCAGGTAACTCTTTCCCTTTGTGGAACCTGGCCCACCCAGTGACTTCCAGGGAGGCCCCCCCAGCTCAGCCACTGTGACTGGCTGTCCTCTCTCTCCCTGGATGTGAATGGCAGTTTTCTTGCTGCCGAAAAGGCCCTGGCAGAGAGTCCAGCCGCTGCTTTTGAGGAGGGCCCCTCGGGCCAGATGGGGGCTCGTGGAGGACTCGCAGCTTTGTGGCCTGTGTGTCCTGGCAGCTGGTCACTTGACACGGCGGGTGGGTGGGGGGCTGCCCTGAAGGGGGCAGCAGGAAGAGTAGGGTGGACCTCCACACCAGGGAGCGAGAGGCAGGCTCCTTGCTCCAGCTCACCTGCCCCTGACCACCCTGTGGTTCACGGGCAGATGGAGGTCACGAGTCAGGTGTCAGGTGGAGGGTGGGTTCTTGCTGGGACCCTGAAGGTCGAGCCTGTGAGAGTTTGTCAGACCCACACTGGGAAAGATGCTCTCTGCATTTTATCCAAGCCGACCTGACTTCAGAACCATCCGTAGCTGTCCCCACAGAGGACCAGGTGAGTCATCTGGGGAGCTGTACCACGTCATATGTTAAAATGTCCAGCGTCAGTTGAGGTTGGGCCCTATGGAGAGCACCATTTTTCTTTTGGGGTGGTGGATATGAACTAAATACAGACCCACTATGAGAATGAGTGGAAACAATTTCTTCTGGTACACATCAGACCTCAATTGCCCTTTATTTTCTGTGAATTAAAAGGTCACAAGCCTGGCTATTAACCCAGAGACAAATGCATTTTCTAATGTTTAAGAAACGACTCCTAGCAGAGCACAGACTTCAGCCAGAGCTTGGCCCCCTACACGGGCAGGCTTTACTCACCCTGCTGGGCTATTCAAGCAGCTTGCTCCCCTCCCTGGGGCCTGGGCGTTCTCCTCCTCATGGGGGAGAGGGGGTAGGGAAGTCTAGAAGGCTCTGAGAACCCTTTCATCTTGTTTTTCCCCTCCTCTCCTCTCCCTTCCCAATGTTTCCATGGCCTGTGTGTGGGTAACTTTCAGGGTTCTCATCCACTGAGCAGAGAACTAGGGTTTGCACAGTTGGGAATTTGGGGATTTCTTGTTGATGTCTGTGTTCGACCCTCGAGCAGGTGGCGAAGCCCTGTCATCTCTGAGGGGCCTCGTGTGCCTGGTGGATGGTGGGGCTGGGAAGACCCTCTTAGCTCCTGTCCTCAGGGCGCCTTCCTACCCGATGTCCGTGTGTGAGGCCTCCATGCCCTGGAGGAGGGGCCCTGCCACTAGGGGGCGCCTCCAGGGCCCCTCACTCAGTGCAGCTGGGGGTTTGCTCTTCCCCTCCTGGGGGCAGACCTCACAGGGCTGTGGGAGAGCGTGGTGGTCATGGGCAGGGCTCCAGTGCTGGCCCTTAGGAGCTGTGTGACCCAGCAAGGGCTCCTTAGCCTCTCTGTGCTTCTGTGTCTCAGAGCCTGTGATCTGGCAGAGGAAGGGTGTCAGATATGTAAACTGTATGGAGGAGAGGCTGTATTGAGTTACAGAGCTAGGAAGTGGTGGAGCTGAGATTCCAGCCCGTGTCTGTCTGACCTCTTGCTTTTTAGTTCCACTGTTGGGTCATGATAGGATGGGGTGTGCACGGCCGAAGGCAGAAGTCTTGCTTGCCAGCTCCACTCCATACTGCCGATGGGAGCTTGGCCCTCACACACAGTGGGAAGCTCAGATGAGTACTCCTTCCCTCTCTTTGTATCTTTCCAGAAAAGAATCAAAGAAGGGGATGGCCCAGTGCTTGCTCGGCTCTGCTGAGATCAACTGGGACCCAGCCGGAGGGCCACGCTTAGACTTAAAGTGACTGCCCAAAGCTCTGGTTGCAGGGACTCCCCGCCTTATTCAAGGTCACATGTAGAGCAAGTCACCAGGGTCCTGTGGCTGTGTCCCCCGGGTGCCCCTGGAGCACAGTCTGGTGACTTGGGGGACCGGCTGTCTTCCTGTGCAGCCTGCCTGAGGCTCAGTTTCCGCCTCCCTCCCAACTCCACCACGCTTGCCAGCCTGTTTCTGTTTCCTCGTTCTCTTTTGCAGGCCGGTGGTGGAAGGGGGCCTGGGTGTGGGTGGTGGGCCAGAGAATGGGCTGGGGGGCGCCAACTCTTTCTGGAGAAGAGAGGGATCCCCATGGGTAGAGGAAGAGAAAGAGAGGAGGGCCTCTGCTCTTCCTCCCTGGTCAGCACCGTCCTCCGAGGTGTAAATTGGGAGGCAGTGTTGTCATCTGGGAAGCCTTCCAGGGGAGGGGCTGCGGATTCTTTGTTGTTGTTCCTGATGGCACTAAAAACTGAATCAAGCGGCCACGTCACACTGGCAGTGCCGAGCGGGTGTCCTGGGCTGTCACGCTGCCCTGGACCTACCTAGGGTGGTCCCGGGGAGGACGCAGTTCAGCTGAGTCTGCTGTTGTGGGTGTAGGGGAATTAGCAGGTTCAAACTGCCCATAGCTTCTGGGAATAGAGCGTCCAGCACACAGTTGTGATTGTGTGTGTGTCTGGAGGCCAGTGTGCATCTGAACATTTGTTGTCTGCGTTGGGGTGTGTGAGCATGGTCATGTTGTCCTGGGCTGGTGTTGCTGTGTGTGTATCTGTAAGACGGTTTAATTTTTTGGATGTAGTTGCTGAGGGTGGATGTGTTGCTCTCTGCTTGAGTGTGTGTGTGTGCGCACTGTGCACAGTGGATGTGTCTTGGACTGTGGATGTACAGAGATGGAAGTGGATGTGCACACACTGAGTATGTGTGTGTACAGGTGAGGGTGGGTTGGGATATGAAGGTCAGTACATGTGTGGGAGTTTGGTGCCGCTAGGGTATGGCATCGGAGAAGGCGATGGCACCCCACTCCAGTACTCTTGCCTGGAAAATCCCATGGGTGGAGGAGCCTGGTAGGCTGCAGTCCATGGGGTCACAAAGAGTCGGACACGACTGAGCGACTTCACTTTCACTTTTCACTTTCATGCATTGGAGAAGGAAATGGCAACCCACTCAGTGTTCTGGTCTGGAGAATCCCAGGGACAGGGGAGCCTGGTGGGCTGCCGTCTATGGGGTCGCACAGAGTCGGACACGACTGAAGCGACTTAGCAGTAGCAGCAGCTGGGTGTGACATTAGGGTATGCAAATATGTTGGTATGGCTGCGTGGTTTGGGGGAGTGCATATTTGTGTGTTGACACATGCTCGTGGAGAGGTATGTGCTGAGATGTATATAATGGTGTGTGGTGTGGGTGTTGGTATAGGTCAGGCGTGTGTTGTGTGGTCAAGTGTGTTGGGGAACCACATCGGTGTGTGTTGGAGTGTTGATGCATGTGCTGGTAGAGATGTGTGTGCTGCCTGTGCTGGTGTGGGAGTTGGGGTGTGTGTTGTGTAGCTAGGATGTGTGTGGTGGGCAGCTTCCTGTGAGACTGGCCACCCTGAAGCGCCGTGACCCTCCTGCCTTCCCTGCAGGAAGACAGTCTGGTCTGAGCCTGGCCCTGCCCCTTCGTTGTCATTTAGTTGCTTCAGTTGTGTCTGACCCCAAGGACTGTAGCCCGCCCAGCCCCTCTGTCCATGGGGCTTCCCAGGCAAGAATACTGGAGCAGGTTGTCATTTCCTTCTCCAGGGAATCTTCCCGATCCAGGGATTGAACTCATGTCAACCAGAGTCTGCTGCATTAGCAGGCCGGCTCTTTACCGCTGAGTCACCAGGGAAGCCGGGCCTGCTCCTTGGAGCTGCTAATGCGGTCTCCCCTCCCTGTTGCCACCTCAGCCTCAGGCAGAAGCTCTGGCTCCTGGGATGTGAGTTTTGGCAAATGCAGGGGCCCTGTCTTCCAGCATCTCACAGCCAAGCCCTCTGTGGCCTCCAGCTCCTCCTGGAAGAAGTTGGGGCTTGAGGGTGGGTGTCCTTCCAGGGAACCTCTGTTCTGAGCTCAACCAGCATGTGCCCTGAGTGGGTGCAAGAGTCCGTGAGGACAGGATTGTGCTGCCCTCAGGGCGCTCTCCTCATGGTCCCCTGTGCAGGGTATGGGATATAGCAGATGTTCGGAGATCTTGTCGACTTGCACTGAATGAAATGAAAATGTGCTCTACTGGCCCAAAGGGCGCTTGCCCAGGAGCCAGCCAGGACTCAGGCCTGCCCACCACTCCCCCTTGAGGTGCCAGACCACCGTCTGCCAGGATTGGGAGGAGCCAAGGGCATAAGGAGTCTGGGGGTCAGAGAGTTGCCCAGGGCATGTGAATGCCACTCTGGGAGCAAGTCCTCTCGGGGATGCCCTTGGCCTGCCCTCAGCACCCCCTCTCTGGGGCAATGGCAACCTGAGCTCCAGGTCCATCTCCTCCTCCCTGGATGACCATCCTCCACGAGCCTCAGAGCAGCCGTCTCTCCTTCCCCTCTGCGGGACGTTCAAGGATGCAGTAGCAGCCTCACTGACAGTGTGCCTGCTGAGGGCCAGGGCAGTGGGGTAGGAACGTTGCCGTGGGCACCACATCCTCCATCCACAGACTGTTTAAAGGCTTCGACTGTGTCACCACCAGCCTGCAAAGTGATCTTGCAGGCAGTCTGGAGTTTAGTTGCCACATTCTAGTTTTAAGGCCTCTGTAGGTGATCTGGGGTGCGGGTCTGGGGACTGGAAGTGAGCCTCACTGAACTCACCGCAGGTAGGGTCTTCAGCATGGTGCCCTAAAGAAGCAGCTGGCATTGAGGAGTGTCAGTCTGGTCAGAGGCTGAGGCCCAGGAGGACACTGGCCCTTGGGGAGCTTAGGAGCCACAGGGCATGGGACTCTCCTTTTCCTGAAACTTAAAATAATCTGCTAGCAGCCATTTCATAAAGTCAGAAAGAAAAACTGTCTTGGGATGGCATGTGTCAGGGCAGCCATGGTTTTGATGAAACTTTCCCTGGAAATCTCATGGAGCAGAGACCATGTGTCAGGTCCACTCAGCTGTGACTGGAAGTCTGTGAAGCCAGTGCTTTGGGGTCAGATGCCCCTGTTTGGTTAGTGGTGGGGGCAATGCTAGCATCTCCAAGGTATGAGCCACCATGAAGGACGGTGCAAGGCTCCTGGAGGCTCTGGGGAAGGGAGCCGGGAGTGGTGGAGAGGAGGGCGCCCACGAGGGAGGGGCAGATGCCTCCGTGGGCTCCTTCTTAGGAAGAGCAGGGCTCCTGGAGGCTGGCCGCCAGTGTCCATGGCTGTGGTCCTCAGGCGACTGGATGTAACATACCCGAACCCCTAAGGGCAGGCACTGTGGGCATGTAGCTTCATGGGAGAGAGGGGATGTCGGGGTGCTGGGGTGAGTGGGAATGAGGCCTCTGGGGTGCACAGCCAGCCTGTATCTCTTCTGTGCTCAGAACCCTGCGGCAGCTTTCCATCGTGCAGGGAATCAAATCCTTGGTATCAAGGCCCTGGAATCTCCCCCCACCCCTCTGCTCTCTGCCCTCCTCTCTGACCAGCCCCTTGGTGCCTTTATGTTGTCTGTGGTCTCTGGGGTTTGCTCTGGACACAGACTCTCACTGGCCGGTTCCATCCCATCATGCAGTGTGTGTTCGTCGCTCAGTCGTGTCCAGCTCTTTGCCACCCCATGCACTATAGCCTGCCAGGCTTCTCTGTCCATGGAATTCTCCAGGCAAGAATAATGGGAGTGGGTAGCTATTCCCTTCTTTAGGGGATTTTCCTGACCTAGAGATCGAACCTGGGTCTCCGGCATTGCAGGCAGATTCTGTATCCTCTGAGCCACCAGGGAACCCCCATCATGAAGCCCTCACCCCCAAAAGCACTTCCCCTGGTGGCCTTCCCGTGAGTCCCAGCTCCTCGCTGGAAGCATTGTCCTTATTATATCGCCTTTGGGCAGCACCGTGGTCTGCGTGCTGATCTACATACATGTGACTTGGCGTGTGGGCTGCCGGGCTTTCTTGTGGTTTTGTTTACTCCCTGTATGAGCGTCCCGATAGCAGGGGCTCTGGTTCGCTGCTGTGTCACGAATTAGTGCCCACGACAGTGCTCCCCTGCATGGTGGCGGCTCAGTGGGCGCGCTTTAAAAGACAGGGTGGTGAAAGGCACATAACACAAACTCACCATTGTAGCCACCTTCAGGTGTGTGGTTCAGCGGCATTAAATGCATTCGTGTTTTTGTGCAGCCTTAGCCACCGTCTCATCCGGCAGAACAGAAACTCTGTACCTGTGCACCAATGACCCCCTCCCCTGCCCCCAGCCTGGCAGTAGCCCTTCTGCTGTCTGTCTCTGTGAACTTGACGCTGTGGGTGCCAGTGGAATCACATGGGGTGTGTCCTCCTGTGACTGGCTTCGTCTCTCAGCATGATGTCCTCCAGGTTCATATGTGTGGTGAGAGGTGACAAGATTTCCTCTCCTTATAGTGAAAGTGAAATTGCAACCCGTGGATTGTAGCCCACCAAGCTCCTCTGTCCATGGGATTCTCCAGGCAAGAATACTGGAGTGGGTTGCCATTTCCTCTCCTTATAAGGCTGAAAAACACTCTTGCATGGATGTACCACATTCCATCTATCCACTCATCTGTCATTGGGCAATGTCTCTATTTCCAGAAGTACTTTTGCATATGTGAGTGAAGGCAGGGTGTGGTCCACCCCCCCTGCTGTCCCCTGCCTGAGAGGAGGGTTCTGGCTTTGGATTTGTTAATTTACAGTATCCCAAGTGACTGCTGTTCAGAAGTCAGGGACCGCTTTCCTCAGCAGGTGTGTGTTGGGGTCTGGGCGTTTTGGAGGTCTGCTTGGGTCAGACCTTGGGCCTCTGGGAGAGCCGCTGTGTACCCCAAGGGCTGAACCCCTTCCGTAGGGGTGAGCCCAGTGTTTGCTGGTGGGCAGGGCGGGTGGAAGGGGAGCTGTGGCTCCCTGGAGCTGATGCTGGGAGAGGAGCGGACACACACACGGCAACAGCTCCATGGCAAGCTGCCCCATACCGAGAATGCTGCCTGGCTTTGATGGAAGCCAGAATTCCCGAGACAGCCAGTGTTGTCCAGTATGGCTCGGCATTCTCCGCAAAGCTTGTCCTGCGCTCTTTTGGGGTAGAATCCCTGTCTCACCTGCGAACACGGCCTGGGCTGATGCTGACAGCAGGGCAGAGATGAGGATGTGGGGATCTGGGGTGGCATGGGGAGGTGCAGTGACTGGCTTGGGGTCTAAGGGAAGGAGCGGGGTCAGCCAGGCCATGGCCGAACCTGTGCCTGGGAAGGGCCTTGACTCATCAAGCTGACTGCAGGCAGGCTTTCCAACTGGGCAGGAGCCTTGGAACTGCTGCTGGGTCCCTGTATACCAGGGCCACCTGGCCCTTGTCGGGTGCTTCAGGGCACACATCCATCCCTCCCCTGCCCAGTGAGTCCTAAACTGGGGTTGCCTTGTGTGGTGTGCACCCGACATGGTCCATAAAGGCTGACAGCTTCTTGGGCTTCTTGCTGGAGGGAGTGGGAGTAGGGAGGGACCAGCAAGACATGGGATGGAGAAGATGGTCTTGGGAGGGAAGCGGGGGTGCTGGAGAGGGGTGGGATGCTGTGGACAGACAGGGGGTGGAGCAGGGCCCTGGGGGTCCTAGCAGTGGAGGGGACCTGAATTTTGGGCAGGACAGATGCTGAATGCTCAGATCCACTGGGGAGCCGAGGGCGAGGGTGTGAAGGGGAGGAGGAAGACAAGGATACCTTGGCTTGAAGGTTCAAGGGGATTCAGGCAGAATTCCACTCAGTCAGCTCTCAGCTGAGGACGTGGAGAGGCCAGGTGAGGCAGCCTTAAACCTGCCCCATAAAGGTGAGGTCTCCCTAGGCCTCCTGGGGTCTTGTTCCTGAGCTGAGCCTGGGAGGCACAGAAACCCATGACAGGGCTACGGGCAGGCTGCTGTGTACTCGCTTCCCGCAGTGAGCGTTACCTCCCGTCCCAGTCTGCTCTGGCTGCCGTCACAGCTCTCCATAGGCTGGGGCATACACAGCATCACTGTCTCTCTCACGGTTCTGAGGCTGGAAGTCCAAGATCAGGTGCCAACAGATTCCGTGTCTGATCAGGACGTGGTTCCCATAGTGAAAGCGAGGCATGCTCTGGGGTCTCTTTAATAGGGTACCTAATCCAGTTCATGCAGCTCCACCCCCATGACCTAGGCATCTCCCGAGACTGTCACACTGGAGCTTAGGATTTCTTGATATGAGTCTGGGGGACAAAAACCCAGTCTCTACAACTTCCTCACTGGTGCCTCCCTCCCCAAAGCAGTGTGTTGATCCAGCCAGTTCTTTAAGCAGAAACATAAGAGAAGGCGCCAGCATACTGTGAGCTTGCCCAGTGGTTCACAGGTAGAATGTCCCCATGGGAACATGACAGGCCAGTCCACCTAGCACCTCCTCCGCTTGTGGGGTAACCGACAATCCTTGGTGGATGGAGGCAGGTCCCAAAGGGGGATGAGAAGCAGCCAAGGGCAGTGTTCCCATTCCACACCTGGAGTCCTGCTCCTCTAGGGATGCTCAGCCCTGCTCACAGCTCCCTCGGCCCTCACACGGGGATAGGAGAGGGCTCCTCAGGGAACAAGGATGCCGGAGACAGACAGTGGCTGCTTTGGAATTTCAGTGCAGGTTACAAATGGAATGGAGCAGGTTCTGCTTTTCTCAGACTGCCCCCATCCTGCCCCGAATCTTCCCCACATGTTCTTTACTGCTAGACACACAGTGTTTAGCTGATGGGAAAACAGCCAGAGAATTCAGCAGCACCCAGTGGTCCCCAGGGGAGAGATGTAATTCTTAAAATGTACTGAATGAGTTAAAGTCATGTTTACAGTGTGTTGCCATTTAGAGCTTCCCTCCACGTCACCGTCCTGGATGAGCAGTGGAGAGGGGGTCCGAGGGGGCAGTACAAGCCATGAAGAGGGGGAGAGGTGGTCTGCAACCTGTCTTCCAGCCTCCCTCCTGCTGACCCTTTGAAACAGCTTCAGCTGCACTCTTTCTTTGGGCGGAGGGTGGGTACTAAAGTTTTGGGGCCTCCCCCATAGCTCAGCTGATGAAGAATCTGCCTACAATGCAGTAGACCTGGTTCAATTCCTGGGTCAGGAAGATCCCTCTGGAGAAGGGATAGGCTACCCACTCCAGCATTATTGGGCTTCTCTGGTGGCTCATATGGTAAACAATCCACCTGCAATGCTGGAGTCTTGGGTTCGATCCCTGGATTGGGATTCCCTGGAGAAGGGTGTGGCAATCCACTCTAGTATTCTTGCCTGGAGAATCCCCATGGACAGAGGAGCCTGACAGGCTATAGTTCACGGGGCCGCAAATAGTTGGACACAACTAAGCACAGCACAGTAAACTTTTTATTTTAAAATAGTGTTAGATTTATAGAAAAGTTGCAAGGATAACCCAGAAAGTGGGATTCCCGTGTTCTCCACACCGACTTTCCCCATTGCCAACGTTACGAGGGTCCATTTGTCCCAAGGAATGAACCAATATCTGTCCATTATCATTAGCTGAAGTCCATACTTTATTCGGATTTCCTTAGTTCCTACCTAATGTTGCCCAGTGGTTCACAGGTAGAATGTCCCCATGGGAACATTCTGTGCCCGGATGGCATCCAAGATTCCATGTTATGTTTAGGTTTTTTATAAAACTGTCTTCTGGAGCAATTTTAAGTTCACAACAAAATCAAGTGGAAAATACAGACTTTCCACATACCTCCTGATCCCGACAACTTTCCCCCAGGGTTGACACTCATTGTCATGACCCCTTAGATCCCTTTTGGCCATGAGAGCCTCTCAAATTTTCCTTGTTTTTGATAACTGTGACAGTTTTGAGGAGTACTGATCAGGTATTTTATAGACTGTCCTTCCATTTGGGTTTGCCTGATGTTTCTCTCAGGGTTAGACGGAATTTAGGGCCCTTGGAAGGAAGACCCCAGAGGTAAAATGCCCTCATCACATTCTATCAAGGACGCATGCTGTCAGTCTGACTTATGACAGTTGATGTTGACCTTGGCCACCTGGCTGAGGTCTTGTCTGGCGGGTTTGGCCCCTATAAAGCCATGCCCCTTTTAAAGGTAGCCAGGACCAGTCCTGCAGATAGGACTCAGTGCAAAATGGAAAGGTGGAGCCCATTGTTTAACATTACTAAGAATTTCAAGATTATGATAGTGGATCAAGTTTAATTTAACTCTTTCTCGGCACGAGCCCTGTGTGACCTCTGTGGTCTCATGAAAGCAGTGCTGTCTGAAGGCCTGTGGGCACAGGAGGAGGAGCCTAACACGGGTGATCACATATCTCCGAGCAGTTGAAGGAGGCGGAGGGCTGGGGAGGGTCAGAAACACCCAGGGTGGTGTGGGTATCACCGGGTGGACAGAGCATGTCAGCACATTACAGGTGTCTGCAGAGTTTCTGCTGAGCCACCTGTGGGGGAACCTCCCAGCTCTGTCTGGCAGAGAGAGGATGGTCAGGGGTGTGCCTGAGACAGCAGTGAGTAGCAGACAGAGCAGCTCCATGATGGCTTTAAAAATATGTTGCTTTTACTTTTTTTTTTTTAAACAATTTTCTCAGTGTACAGAGTAGCACTTTTCCCCTAGAAGATCTTAGAATATTTTATTTACAAAATGAAATGCAAAATGACCCTGTTTCTGCTGCGCAGACTGGGGAGCCCCGGTGGAGGGATGCATCTGGCGGTGGCAGCCGCTCTCCTGGCCGCTCTCTCATTGGAGAGGGGAGCATGTCTCTTCTCAGGTGCCTACCTGTGGAGGCGCAAGCCCCTTGCCGCAGCATCGGTGCAGCAGTGAGTGTACAGCTGCCAACCGGCTCCTCCTTGCTGTTACTCACCCAGCTGTTTAGAGAAGGAGAGTATTTCTAATCAGCCATATGGCATGGAGTTTTATTTGCCGTGGTAAGTTAAAAAGCACATTATTGTCAGCATCTTGCATGCAAATTTTGACACTGCATTCCAGGAGTACCTGCAGAAGAGAGGGGTGGCAAGTCGGATCTGTGTAATTACATTGCCGTGCAGGCTTGTAACGTTGCCATCCCTAACTACGCCCGGTATCTCACCGTGGCGGCTGCCCGGGGATGTTGCTGCACGACTCCTGTAGCCCGAGAAAGATTATGTAAACATGGTGTGCAACCTCGAAAGTGAGTAATGAAGTTGAGGACTTGTTGCAAAAATTAATAAATGGCTGAGTTCGCATGTGATGGAGGAGTCTCCGTGTGAGAACTGAGTCGCTGGTGTAGTGATGGATAGATACACCTCCAGGCACAGGTGACTTGAGGAAATTCATCCTTTTTTTCCTATCGATATGATCAAATGGACAATTCCAGTCCATGCCCTTATCTTTCTACTGGACTAGCATGAAATCATCACAAGTAGATCTTTCTCCTCCTCTTTGCCTGTCAGACTCTTCACCCTAGTCTCGGAGGACAGCTGGCAGCGATGTGGGGCTGTTTGCAGTTTCTGGAATGGCCGTGTGGTCCCAGTCCCCCGCCTTTGCAGACACTCTTCCTATACTTGTATTTAGCAAGTGCCTATGATGTGTTCTGAAGTCATTGTCCACCTAGCAAGTCTGTTTTGAGCCTTGGTTCAAGTGCCGCCTTCTCTGAGGAGCCTTTCTGTCCATCCCTGTCTACAGTGCTTCCCGTCCCAGAAAATTAACCCACGGTCACTGGTGCCCATTCTTCCTTGATGATACCTAGGTTTCTGCCACTATCTGTTTCTCCTTAGAAAGGGATCCATGGAACCAGACAGATTGAGGTCCAGACCTCAGTTCCAACAAGTATCAGCTCATGTGACCTGGAGCACAGAACCTCTGAACCTCAAGTACCCCATCTGTAAAATGGGAAATGTGCATTTCTAGTTTGTAAGGTTGTTAAGAGTTAGATATTAGATCATGTGTCTGGCACATAGTAGTTGCTATTAAATATGTGTTAAAAGATGGATGAGACTGGAGAGGAGGCGGCATTGGGAAAGAAGGCAGAGCAGGGGCCACAGTGACGTGTGTGTCGAGGACAGCCACCCCATCTGGCTGGGAATGTGGGGACCGGAGGAGGTGACTCTGGAAAGGGAAACTACGGCCCAGTTGTAGAGGGACTTGGATGCTGGGTGGAGACTTTATCCTGCAGGCACTGGGAGCCGTGGACTGTGTGTGTGTGTGAAACAGTTGAGGTTTGTGGTGGGGCTATGCTGGAAGTAGTATGTGGGGTTCCACATTGTTTATGTGTCCTGGTTCCTCACAAACCTCCTTTCCCCTGACCCCTCACACTGCAGAGACATTCCTGGAGCTCCAGGGCCCTGGGCAATGGCTTGGACTGGTCCTGGGAGAACTTCTTTTTGCCCTTCCCTCTCCCTCCATCAGTCAGCCCTTCAAAGCGCCAGTGTGCTGCCAGGAGCGGATATTGCATGAAGCCCCTGAAGTGGTGCATTAAAGCAGTTTGGATTTTCTCTTACTGCTCACATTGATTACTATTAATTAAGGTTGATATTTACAATCAGAGGGAGTACAGGAGCAGATCATTTTTTATTAATCACTATTCTAGATTCATCATTAGTCATCATTATCAAAATATGTAGACAGTGGACAGTGGCTGAGTTTTTAAAACCAAGTGAATGATTAAATTATACTACATTATAGAGAGGCTGTGTTTTCTGTCACCTCTCCCTTTCTGGGTTGTCCCTATTGTCCCCCAAGTGGTCTCAGCCCCCTGCCATTTGTCTTCTCCCCTGCCCCCTCTCTCCCCATCGCCCCCTCCTTCTCTTTGTCCCACCCTCCCTTCCTTTCTTGTCCTCACCATAAGTGGTACCATCCTGACATCCTGCAACCTGCCTTTTTCTTCCAGAGATGTGGCTTAAAGGTCACCTTGGGTTATGACTGAGCCCTGACTTGCTCCCTTCATGTCACTGTAGCATGATTGTGGAATGGATGTGCCACGATATTGCTTGCTATTACAGGCATTCCCCCACTGCAGATACAGGTTACTGCCCTTTCCTTCCCTTCCTTTTGTCGTCTTGGTCAGTGACACAGTGGGAATCCCGTGTGCATCCCGCAGCCACCAGGGTGGCTCTGGAGAGGTGGGGTTGCTGCCATTCCCTGCCGCGCCCCACCCCCAGGCTGCCCAGCTCCTTTTTGTTTGATCCCCGAACCTTGGCTGGCCCAAACCCTACCTGGATCCCCAGCATGGCCCAGCTGTGCTTTTGATGGGATCCTCTTCCTGGATTGCTTTCTTTGCCATCTTGCCACATGCAAATCCTGCCCATGTCCTGGGTCTGCGTCCACTCTTGGAGGGGCTTAGAACTCTCTGCTTCCTTGTCTGAAATTTTCCTAGGGGCTTGTCACTTTATAGTGAAGTTCGTTTGGTGGTTTTCTTCTGAATTTCGAGCCCTATGAGGACAGGGATAGAATCTTCCTGGATCCTCCTAGGCGCTTACTGAGCTTGTGGGTCTTTCCCATGTGTTAGAGAGGAACGTGGCTCCTGGAGGTCTCAGACCCTTCCTTCCTGGGTTTGCAGAGATGGGCCCAAGGCACCAGCTGCTTCCTTCCTTCTGTGGTGATTCATCTCCCCTCCCCTTGTTCCAAATGGGCCCTGAATGTGTTCTTGGAATGAGAAAAAATGGAATTTAGGGGATCCTGGTTTTCCGTTTTGTATTTTTTTTTCCAGTAGATAAACAATTGTAGGTGATTTAATTTATCTGTAATGGTGCACATGGATTTTCCTAAGCAGGAGAATGTCACTAAGTTGTGGACACATACTGCATACAATTCAATGAGAATCGGCCTCTGATGGGTAGCAATAAATGTCAAACTGTTCAACATTGATTGTTCTGGAAGGAATATTGCCTTACAAAGAATAAAGTATCTTTGTGAGATTATTCGATTGGACTGACTTTAAATCTAACAAGAAGTAGGAATATGGAATCTCTCTGTGGCTCCTTGCCCCTGTGGTTGAAGACAGGGGACACAGTGGGAATGGTGGACAAACCGCTTGGGCTCTATTCTCTTAATGGTTCCTTCAACCCCCAAAGAGGAGGGAAGAATGTCTCAAAGACTGCAGTGGCTTCCTACAGCCCTGCCAACTTCTTCCTCTGCCTTGCCTGCCTCTGGGACTTCAGGTCCCACAGCTCTGCTCTCACTTGCTACACTCCAGCTATGCTGGTCTGCTTAGTGCTCTTCAAAACACTCTGGTGTGGACCTTCCCCAGGGCTTTGCACTTCTGTTTCCTCTGCATAAAATTCCATCCTTCTCTACTTTTCTGTGACCACTCACCCAAGGTCAAAGCTCACCTCCTTTATGGCCCACACCCCACTGGTGGTTCCTAACCATTCCATCACTCTTATATGTGTAACTATTTGAAATTGTCTTATTTATGGTTGTTTTTTTTTTTTTAGCATATTATCTGTCTCCCCACTAGAATTGTGAGCTTCATGAGGGCAGGAATGGTGTCTGTCTCATCTGCTTGGGTAGTCCAGTGCCTGGAGCAGTTCATGAGACAGGATTATTATTATTATTGTGATACAATAATACGGTGATAAGTACTGATAGAACAAGTGTGTTGAGTGATGCTCTGCAAAGTGATAGACCATGCATGCATTTATATAATAGCAACCACCCAAGGCATGAAAAAAGATCTTTTGGCTTTCTTTCAAATGAATCTTCCTTTGGTAGAATTGCTCTGTTTTATGACTTGAAGAAAGCGGGGTTTTCCTGCAGCAGTTGGTTCCTGCTACTTTCTAGACAACCTGGTAATTTGTTTTGAGTGCTAGGGCAGAGGGCTTGCGCTGCCGGTGGCCACGTCTCTCCCCGCCGGAAACTGAGCTCTCCTTACTGTGCTTTGCCGAGGATGCAGAGTCAGGCACAATAGCTGCAGACTCTTGAGTTTAGCTGATGAATGAAAGGACTTAAGTGAAGTGGAGACTCGTGGTAGTTATCATCGTCTAGAATTTGTAAAAAATGTTCTTTCCCTTTGTCTCAGGGATCTTCTCTTGTTGTAGGAGACTTAGGTCAGGAGATAGGTTCTTTTACTCTATAGAAATGGAAACCTGTGTATTTCCTCTAGCCCTGAATAAAAATAGCCATTCTTTATTTAAAAAAAGAAAGAAAGAAAGAAAGCTGCTGTGTGACTTCTCTGTCCCAACTTCCTTGCACCCACTTTCCAGACCTCAGAAGGGCTGAAGAAGGAGGTCAGAGTGTGTGGGTCTGTGTGCTGACTGATCGTGTCCCAAGAACTGGTTTGTGGATAATCCTTTGGTGTTTTCTTTTCCCCCAGGAGAAAGTTTGACCCTGAGAATCAGATATTAAGAAATATATGCTATGAAGTCATTTTGGCTGATTTAATCTAAACTTCCTTTCTGATCCTGGGAAGAGGGTTCAAGGTTGGGAGGGTCTTGTGGTCCAACTCTGCCTACTCTCATTTGAGCAGCCAAGGTTTCTTGCCTGCTTACATACCTCCTGGTAGGCCACTCCCCACCTCAACCCCCAGGCCTAAATAAGGTCTGGGGAAGCCCCCACTGTGTGCACAGCAGCAGCTGGACTGGACTCTCCATCTCCCCATATGTACCCTGGGGAGGAACACGCCTTCCTCCTATAGCTGTTGTGCCAGTGAATGGCCCTGGTCCTCCTTCTGTAAGTCAGGCACTCAGGAAACGTTCTCTTTCTTACTGTGTTGTTTTTTATTTCCCCTCCTCTTTTTAATTATCCTGAAACTGTTCCCCAATCTGGTCTTAGGCTTCCCAGGTCTGGCTCTCCCAGGGCCAGGAGACAAATATCCTGTTGCTTTGAGCTCTGCCTACCATCTTATTCCTCACTGATCTGATCCTGTGTGCTAAGTGCATATAGCCTGTTGGTATGGCCTGCTTGGAGAAGCCCCTTGTTGCCCTGTGTCTGAGGCTGGATTTGCTTGTCTGGGATCAGTGATTCTCTGTTGCCCTAGTAGCTTTTCCCTGGCTGATCCCCAAAGTCCTTCTCAGGGATGGGGCTAAAGCCCTGTCCTCTCCAGACTCCTATATTGATGCTCTGGGGTTTGGACCCCGTTACTGTTAGGATAGGGCTGGCTGATGTTGTAGATATTTCTTAAAGTTACAGTGTCAGGACACAATGATTTATCTGTTTTCTCTCAGAAAATCCAACCAGTGTTGGACATAAGCAGCTTTCATTTAGGGACCAGTGGACTCTTAGCATTTCTAGTATGTGGTTTCCAAGATCATGAAAGGCATTGAAATCTGCTGTTGGGAAAGGGGGGACTGAGAGGAGGACAGGTAGGGGGTGATGGGTAGACCTGCAGATGGGGTGCTTTGTGCAGATTCCATTGGCTGCAACTTGGTCACGTGACCCCAGGGGGCTGGTTAAGCCTGAGACATGTACCTGGCTGGGGTTCCACTTCTGGCAACCACTCCATGTGTGGAAGGAGACACGGATGGATGGTTGGCAGCCACCTCTACTGCAGACCAGATGTGAAAAAGACCAGCAACTGCTTAATGGCCTCCCTCAGTTTAGTCCCTTGGCTTAGTGGTCAGGGTGCTTTCAGAGTGTCTCGTCTTCATTCAGGGTATCTCGTGCCCAGCACCCCACTTGCCCAGCCCTGGCCACCTGCACTTGTGTTACTCACACCTCCTGGGTTTCTGTGCAGCTCATTCGTAAAACAGTCCATAGTGCAGCCCTGCTCATCACCCAGGGCTTTTCACGGTGCCTTCAGGACGTCTCGTTACTCTGTACCATTTGGCATGGCTGGTTATCCAGCCATTTAGCCACGTCTGTGTCTTGCTCAGGCTCACATTTCTCCCCTTTATCCCCACGGAAATCAGAATGCCCTGCAGAAATGCAGATTCCCCTGTCTCATGCGGCTCTCTGTCCTGCCAGCCTGCGGGCTGGGCTGATGCAGCTGGTCTTGGGGCGCCCACACTGGGCTCCTCGTCTTGGTTTTCCCCAACTGCTTTTAAAAAGTAACATCTAGGCTAAAATCATACTTGGGATCAATTGTCCGTGACCTGAAGGGTTTAGCTTCCCCTTCTCCACAGTTCCTCAAATATCACCACCAAAGCATTCAGCACTTGCTTTACAGCTCTTTCAGTACCACAGTGTGGAATTCCCAGAGCCTGGAGATGCAAATTCTGGCCAAGCACATGGGGTCTTTCTGGAGATCTTTTACCTGTCTCAGGCTCCCTTTGGTCAACGAGTCCCTCTAGGACCTTCTTGTTGCTGAGCAGACATAAACAATCCTGTCCTCTCCATCACTTGTTTGACTTGGTGTCATCGCTCCTTACAGCAGATCTGCAGTTCCTTCCTCTGTTTCTTGCTCTGAATTGAGCTTTTTAAGAGAGATTTTTTTGGCTATCCTTAATAGTCTTTTGACTCCCTTAGCCTTTGCCAAAGAGAAGGTCATTGCAAGTCCCAGCCACTTATGTCTAATATTCCCTGATAACATGTTCCTTCCTCTTCTCATATTTTATCCAAATCAATCAATTACTTGATTCACTCAACAAATATATATCAGTTGGTTCAGTCATTCAGTTGTGTCCGACTCTTTGCGACCCCATGGACTGCAGCACACCATGCCTCCTTGTCCATTGCCAACTCCCAGAGTTTACTCAAACTCATGTCCATTGAGTTGGTGATCCCATCCAACCATCTCATCCTCTGTCATCTCCTTCTCCTGCCTTCAATCTTTCCCAGCATCAAGGTCTTTTCCACTGAGTCAGTTCTCTGCATCAGGTGGCCAAAGTATTGGAGTTTCAACTTCAGCATCAGTCCTTCCAATGAATATTCAGGACTGATTTCCTTTAGGATGGACTGGTTGTATCTCCTTGCAGTCCAAGGGAGACTCTCAAGAGTCTTCTCCAACACCACAGTTTAAAGCATCAATTCTTCTGTGCTCAGCTTTCTTTATAGTCCAACTCTCACATCCACACATGACTACTGGAAAAACCATAGCTTTGACTAGATGGACCTTTGTTGGCAAAGTAATGTCTCTGCTTTTTAACATGTTGACTAGGTTGGTCATAACTTTTCTTCCAAGAAGCAAGCGTCTTTTAATTTCATGGCTGCAGTCACCATCTGCAGTGATTTTGGAGCCCCCAAAAATAAGTCTATCATTGTTTCCACTGTTTCCCCATCTACTTGCCATGAAGTGACGGGACCAGATGCCATGATCTTCATTTTCTGAATGTTGAGCTTTAAGCCAACTTTTTCACTTTCCTCTTTCACATTCATCAAGAAACTCTTTACTTCCTCTTCACTTTCTGCCATAAGGGTGGTGTCATCTGCATATCTGAGGTTATTGATATTTCTCCCGGCAATCTTGATTCATCTAGCCAAGCATTTCTCATGATGTACTCTGCATGTAAGTTAAATAAGCAGGGTGACAATATACAGCCTTGATGTACTCCTTTCCCTATTTGGAACCAATCTGTTGTTCCATGTTCAGTTCTAACTGTTGTTTCTTGACCTGCATAAAGATTTCTCAAGAGGCAGGTCAGGTGGTCTGGTATTCCCATCTCTTTAAGAATTTTCCAGAGTTTGTTGTGGTCCACACAGTCAAAGGCTTTGGCATAGTCAATAAAGCAGAAGTAGATATTTTTCTGGAACTCTCTTGCTTTTTCGATGATCCAGCAGATGTTGGCAATTTATTTCTGGCTCCTTTGCCTTTTCTAAAACCAGCTTGAACATCTGGAAGTTCACAGTTCATGTACTCTTGAAGCCTGGCTTGGATAATTTTGAGTATTACTTTACTAGCATGGGAGATGAGTGCACTTGTGCAGTAGTTTGAACATTCTTTGACATTCCTTTTCTTTAGAATTGGAATGAAAACTGACCTTTTACAGTCCTATGGCCACAGCTGAGTTTTCCAAATTTGCTGGCATATTGAATGTAGCACTTTCATGGCATCATCTTTTAGGATTTGAAAGAGCTCAACTGGAATTCCATCCCACTAGCTTTGTTTGTAGTGATGCTTACTATGGCCCACTTGACTTCTAATTCCAGGATCACTAGCTCTAGGTTGGTGATCACACCATGGTGATTATCAGGGTCGTGAAGATCTTCTTTTGTATAATTCTTCTGTGTATTCTTGCCACCTCTTCTTAATATCTTCTGCTTCTGTTAGGTCATACCATTTCTGTCCTTTATTGTGCCTGTGTTTGCATGAAACGTTCCCTTGGTATCTCTGATTTTCTTGAAGAGATTTCTAGACCTTCCCATTCTATTGTTTTCCTCTATTTCTTTGCATTGATCACTTGGTCGAAGCCCGCATCTGGCCAAGCTCAGAAGCAAAAAGACTGTAGAACCAAGCTGATACGAACCAAACTGGTGCATGCATGCTTTCTTGGGCAAGTTATTTACTTTAAGTGCCTAGAAGAGCTATCCTACGTTGAAGGTCAGGAACCGTGGCAGTAAGGAGATACCCCTCGTCCAAGGTAAGGTACAGTGGCTGTGCTTTGCTGGAGCATCCGTGAAGAGATACCCCATGCCCAAGGTAAGAGAAACCCAGGTATGATGGTAGGTGTTATAAGAGGGAAGCAGAGGGCAGACACACTGAAATCATACTCACAGAAAACTAGTCAATCTTGATCCCTGTTTCCTGTATAATATCATGAACCTCTGTCCATAGTTCATCAGGCACTCTGTCTATCAGAACTAGTCCCTTAAATCTATTTCTCACTTCCACTGTATAATCATAATGGACTTGATTTAGGTCATACCCAAATGGTCTAGTGGTTTTCTCTACTTTCTTCCATTTAAGTCTGAATTTGGCAATAAGGAGTTCATGATCCGAGCCACAGTCAGCTCCTGGTCTTGTTTTTGCTGACTGTATAGAGCTTCTCCATCTTTGGCTGCAAAGAATATCATCAGTCTGATTTCGGTGTTGACCATCTGGTGATTCATGTGTAGTCTTTGCTTGTGTTGTTGGAAGAGGGTCTTTGCTATGACCAGTTGTATAATCATAATGGACTTGATTTAGGTCATACCCAAATGGTCTAGTGGTTTTCTCTACTTTCTTCCATTTAAGTCTGAATTTGGCAATAAGGAGTTCATGATCCGAGCCACAGTCAGCTCCTGGTCTTGTTTTTGCTGACTGTATAGAGCTTCTCCATCTTTGGCTGCAAAGAATATCATCAGTCTGATTTCGGTGTTGACCATCTGGTGATTCATGTGTAGTCTTTGCTTGTGTTGTTGGAAGAGGGTCTTTGCTATGACCAGTGTGTTTTCTTGGCAAAACTCTATGAGCCTTTGCCCTGCTTCATTCTGTACTCCAAGGCTAAATTTGCCTGCTACTCCAGGTGTTTCCTGACTTCCTACTTTTGCATTCCAGTCCTCTATAATGAAAAGGATATCTCTTTTGAGTGTTTGTTCTAAAATATCTTATAGGTCTTCACATCTTCCTAATCAGAAATAAAAATCCTCCAGTGGATATGCTATAAGTGGCAGAAAGAGGTTGGTTCCTGCTCTGCTTCACTCAGACTCCAAAAAATTAATAATGCAAATATCTGTGTAAAAATCAAGTTTTACTTTTTAATAAAAAATTTCAGAAGATCTGTCTTGTGTCATTTATTTAATATTTTCTTAATAAAAAACCTTATAAAGATAATTATATTCAGATATATAACTTTTATCAATAAAAATTGAAATAAACATAGATTGTCTTTCAGTTAAATTCATGCATGTATTTAAAGGAATGACCTTAAAATTTTCACTAATCCATTAACATATTTTCATACCCTTACTATCTCAGAGAATTCCCAGGTGGTCCAGTGGCTAAGACTCTGTGTTCCCAGTGCAGTCAGCCTGGTTTCATCCTTGGTCGGGGACCTAGATCCCACAAGCCACAACTAAGACAGCCCCCAGATAATGAATAAATAAATTCTTTTTAAGAATCTCAAAGTCACACACCTACAGTGTAACACACACATTCAGTGCAGGGCAAACTATAGTAGGGCTTCTTCTCCAACCAAACTCCCTGAACTGTATCTACTCAGACCCACTGCTTGGAACAATTTGTCCTAACAGCCACCACATATCAGGCTCCCTGGGAATACACACTGCTCAGGCCCTTCAGAGTCTCAATAAAAATGGCCAGGAGCACCACCAGGTGCTGGGGTCCAGCCCCGGTGGATCCAGGGAATTCGAAGGGGGGACAGCGTGGGCGAGGAAAAGCTTATTTATTTAAAAATATAAGAATAGATTAGGAAGAAATAGTATAGTAGGAAAATTAGATGGAGTAAAGAGGGCTGAATAACTTGGTTTACGGAGAAAACCAGTAAAACCTCGAGACAAGAGGTTTGCACCATCTACGTAGGCTACCGGTGTCCGCTTGAATCTCTAAAGGTGCCCCGCCTTAGGCCCCCTTTCTCACAGATCTTAGCAGCCAGGGCAAGTAAGTAGACGTGGTGAGCCTCCCCGTGCCAGATGGGAATTCAGCTGAAAGAGGGGAGAGAAGAAGGAGAAAAGAACGATATGGGGAAACCCAGCGTCGGTGTAAGGCTCCAAAAGGGAAAAAAGGGAAGGGGAAAAGGGGGCCATTTATTTTTCAAACTCACCTTATATACCCCAAGTTGTACATAATGGAATATGCAGAGTTATACAGGGGCAGCAGTCCTGACCCTCATTGAGACAAGGTATGTGAGTCTGAGTGAACTCTGGGAGATGGTGATGGACAGGGAGGCCTGGCGTGCTGCGATTCATGGGGTTGCAAAGAGACGGACACGACTGAGCGACTGAATTGAACTGATGGCTGATTCATGTTGAAGTTCAACAGAAAACAAAAGCATTATATAAAGCAATTGTCATTTAAGAAAAAAAATAAAATTTTAAAAAGTGTGAAAACAAAAGAAATAAAAAACAACTACACTGTGTAACCTATGAGAAGATGGTGAGAACTCTGGTAGGAAGTGCAGCAAGAAAAAGGAGAAGGAGTGCTTGGAAGAGTGGTTATCCATTTTTAACCGAGTGGTTGGGGTTGGCTTCATTGTGAAGCAGAGACTGAGGGAAGACTTGAGGGAGGTTTGGGAGCATGAGGAGACCAGTGTGGCTGGAGCAGAGTGGGTGAAGAGGAGAGCAGCAAGACAGGGGGCCGAGAGCTGACAGGGACTGGATGTGTAGACCTCAGGGAACATGCTGAGGGCTTGTGCTCAGAGTGAAGTGCGAGGTGGTGGAGGGTAACTGTGGGTTGGATTGTGTCCCCCTGAAATAGATGTTGATGTTCCAACCCCTGGAGCCTGTGAATGTGACTTGATTTTGAAAGGTTGTTGTTGAATTACGACGCCGGGATTCTTGGCCTCCGGAGGAGAAGAATTCAATCCGGGGCCAGAGACGAGACTTGATCGCTCAGAGCTTTTATGTAGCAAAGTTTTATTAAAGTATAAAGGAGATAGAGAAAGCTTCTGACATAGGCATCAGAAGGGGGTAGAAAGAGTACCCCCCTGCTAGCCTTCAGCTGGATGTTATATAGTCTCCAGCAGCCTGTTAGAATGGCACCAGGCCCCTCACCCATAAGATGTATTTTGGGATAACCTTGGCTCCAAATGGTTTATCTTGGGCCATAAAATGATTAACTTGAATCTTGAAGAAGGGCAGGTCACCATACAAAAAGTTTCATTTGCATAGATTAGAGGAACAATATAGGAGTATAACATACTGGTTTATCAAGTAGGTTCTGAGCCCAAAAGGCGGAACCAACTTGAAGACAGAGTTTGGGGTGGATGCATAGTACATTAGCATAGCTTAAGACAAACATTTCCATAAGAAAAAGGCATTGATTAACTTCAGGTGATATCAGATGTCACTATGGCAACACAGAATTTTAAGAGAAACCTTTTAAGTTTGTATAGAGAAGGAAAAAATGTTTGTCCTTTCTTCCTCCTTGAGAATTCCAGACCCCTCTCTCCTTGGGGACCCCTAGCCTTCTTATCAACCTGCCTAGGAAATGACTCTCTCACTACCATGACTTCACAGAGACTTCAGAAATGGTTGTGGGTACATCACACAAAATAACGTGCTCCTGCCACTAGCTGTAGCTGTGACCAGAGCTTACAGTCACTAGGCTCCCACTTAGCCTCGTGTGGCAGGCTTGCTCCATGCCACCAGGAATATGCCAAGAAGCTTTAGCACTCAGAGACTAAGCAAGACTGTCAGAAGGTCTCACAGAAAAGAGAATGCCTTTTCTTCAACCCAGTTAAAGGCCTGTTTTCAAAGTCTTTGTTTCTGTTACAAGATTTTTTACTAGCTGCCTGGTCTTCAAGGTTTTAAAGACCTCACATGTTTTAGGTCATGAAGCCGTGAATAAGAGAGAAATATAGATTGATCTTCCTACTTTTTGCCAAGTAGAATCTGAATAATTTTTTCCAGATCCAGCCAGTTTGTCCTGTTTATTGACAAATTTTCCAAAATTCTGTCATTGAAGATATATTGACATTTTCAGTGAGGTGAGTTGTGTTCTTTGTTGCTGGCTCAATGAAAGTTTGGAAAATACTGGCGTCTCCTCAGATATCTAAAATCCCACATACACATTTTAGCCAGATACGTGACAGCCTACTAAATTGAAGAGATAACATTAAACTTCAATATATGTTTTCTTTGGAGTATACCAGAACATCCCTACTATTTGAGATTAAGACTTTAAATAGAGCTACATTAAAGAATAGAATTTTTAATAATACTGAAAAAAATCAGCAATGGGGAAGGAAAACTTGATAAACTCTCTAAGATGACAGAGGAAAATAACAGATTAAATAATATGTAAGAAAATAATGTAGAAGATTAAAAAGCAGAGCATCAAACATTTGGCTGGGTCATTTTCCAATTAAAGAGTTTTTTTTTTTTTTTTTTAAGGTAGAGAACTAATAGCCAAAGATAATAGATGATGATATTTTTCAGCTAAAAAGGACTTTTTACCCCTGCAATATGTGAACCATTTTTTAAAATGGACCCCTGATGCCAAAAACTGATTCACTGGTAAAGATCCTGATGCTAGGAAAGATTGAAGGCAGGAGGAGAGGGGGATGACAGAGGATGAGATGGTTGGATGGCATCACCAACTTGATGGACATGAGTTTGAGCAAGCTCTGGGAGTTGGTGATGGACAGGGAGGCCTGGAGTGCTGCAGTCCATGGGCTCGCAAAGAGTTGGACGCGAACTGAGCAACTGAACTGATTGACATCTATTTTGACATACTGTGGGAAAGCTCTTGACAAAAATAAATTAAAATTTCATGAGAATCCTGAAAAGACAGACAAAATACCTTCCAAAAATTAACTGCCCTTAGACTTTTGACATCAAGTGGCAGAAGATAGTGGAGTCTGATCCATAGAGTTGTTTGGTTTTAATGATATTTAGAACCCCAAAATACCACACTTGATCAATTTCTTTGGTTTTGGTTTTTCTTTTTTAGGTTCTGTTTTTATTTGGTTTTTCTTTGTTTTAGTTGTTTTGTGAAGGAGATGGTAATTCTTTTTTTTTTTCCCCTGTGGTTTTTTTTTTTTTTTTTAG
>SJXQ01004766.1:304134-322251 GCA_006408695.1 Aepyceros melampus
TTTTTTAAGGAATCTCCACACTGTTCTCCATAGTGGCTGTACTAATTTGCATTCCCACCAACAGTGTAAGAGGGTTCCCTTTTCTCCACACCCTCTCCAGCATTTATTGCTTGTTGACTTTTGGATCGCAGCCATTCTGACTGGTGTGAAATGGTACCTCATTGTGGTTTTGATTTGCATTTCTCTGATAATGAGTGATGTTGAGCATCTTTTCATGTGTTTGTTAGCCATTCGTATGTCTTCTTTGGAGAAGTGTCTATTTAGTTCTTTGGCCCATTTTTTGATTGGGTCATTTATTTTTCTGGAGTTGTGAGAAAGATCTCATGGGGAAGAATAAAAAGCCTATCTGTGAAGAGAGAGAAATCTCCCCTGAAAATTCAAACATGTTTGAATATCTTTGAAATTGGAGTTCAAATTTGCACTATCTGTATAGTATTGGAAACTCTGGAGCACATGGCAGAAACAGGCACAAATCTCCTCTTGAGGAATATACCTTCAACCTAGGTTTCACAAGATTCTCACAGAATAAGATCGACCGAACATGAACTCACATGGAAAGATTACAAAGCACAGGAAGAAACAAGCCCCAGTCAGAGAGCAGAAACAATAAAATGAGGCACCCTTCCCCCATCAGATGCTGGAATTTTCACGGAATATTCAAATGTGTTAAAGTATTTAAAGAAGTAGAGGGGTAATGTAAACATGAGCAAGAAATAAGACAAATGGAAAACTAGAAGTTCTAGAAACTGATATTTCAAGTTCAGTAGATGAGTTATAAACAAGTTAAACAACTGAGGAAGATAATAAAGTTAGATTTTTTTAAAGTTAGCAAGAATACATCACAGAGCAATTATGGGACACAAATATAGGTGGAAAGTTCTAGAAGAAGAGAAGTGATAGGCAATACTTGAGATAATTTTCTAATATAAAAGATGAATATATCTTCAAAATGAGTGTCTTAGGCTGTTTAAACCACTAAAACCATACTGCAGACTGTATGGGTTATAATCAACAAGCATTTCCTTCTCACAGGAAGTCCAAGATCATGGTGTTGGCAGATTTGGTGTGGTGGGTAATAAGGGCCACTTCCTGTTTCATAGATGTTACCTACTCACTGTGTCATTTTTTACATGATGAGAGAGACTCTAGAGACTCTTTAAAAGAGCACTAATTCCATTCATGAGGGCTCCACCCTTATGTCCTATCCTAAGCGCCTTCCAATGACTCCACCTCCTAACATCAACCCACCTGGAGGGTTAGGTTTCAACATATAAATTGTGCAGTTGCACAAACATTCAGGTCCGAGCAATGAGGAAGAACTCCAAATCTGAAGACAGGAAACACACAGATGTACCAGCCTGAAACTACAGCATATCAAAGAGGGGAAAACAAAACAAAACAAAACAAAACTCAGCAGGATATTCTATACTATAATTAGGCTGACAATTATGGAAGCAAACAGCCAGTAGAAAAATATCTTCAATGAGTTGACAGAAAATAACTGCTGATCTATAATCGTATATTTATCGTCAAGTATACAAGGAGATTGAATAAATATATAGAAACTTCTGGTTTTACCAGCAACCTTTGGCATTTTTTTGGCTGGTAAATGCAGCACTCTAGTAGAAAGAATGTCCTGGTTTTTCAGGCAGAAGGATTCTTAAATGATAAAGTGAAAGTGATGTTGCTCAGTCGTGTCCAACTCTTTGCAACCCCGTGGACTGTAGCCCACCAGGCTCCTCCGTCCATGGGATTCTCCAGACAAGAATACTGGAGTGGGGTGCCATTTCCTTCTCCAGGGGATCTTCCCAACCCAGGGATCGAACCCAGGTCTCCTGCAATGCAGGCAGGTGCTTTTATCTGATCCACTGATACCAGATGAAATATGGATCTCTACAAAAGAATGAAGAACTCAACTGAAAAGGTAACTATGGGGAAAACATTCCCTCTCTTCCTGGTCTTAATCTTAGAAGCTCCTACCATGAATCTCTTATGGCATAGGGGGAGCGAGGAGGGTGATTGACGGGAGGGAAGGGAAGAAAAAGAGGCGGAAAAAGAAGGAGGGGGAGATAAAAGAAGAATGTCTGCTTAAATATTAGGTTAGTGAACAACACTGTGATGCTCCAGAAGAAATCTTAATTTTCCTGCAAGCGTATCAGGCATTTTCTTAGGATAATTAATTTCTTCTCAAAAAGAGCAAATAGTGACGTCAGACTACAGAGTTCTGCCCCAGCTCATCCTTGAGATGCTTGTCTGTTTCTCCCATTAGCAGAAGTAAAATGCTTGCTCAAACTCCATCGAATAATTTCACCAGTTCAGTGGCTCTCAAACATTAGCTTACATGAGAATCACCTGGAGGACTTCCTGGAATACATTTCTGGGCCACATCCCAGTATTTCTGATGAGTAGGTCTAAGATTGGGCCCCAAATTTTGCATCTCCAGCAAGTCCCCAGATGATGATGGTGCTTCTAAAGCAAGGACCACACCTTGAGAACAATCACATTAGTTCCTAGAGTGGGTACTGTTTTTTTTTATACTAGTATGCATTCAATAGAATTATCTGGGGAGCTTTGTTAAAAATGCAGGTACCCAAAGCCCCAACTCAAACCAATTAAATAATAATCTCTGGGAATGGAGCCCAAGAATAATTATGGTTTAAAAGTTCCTCTGGGTGATTGTAATGTACAGCTAGAATTTATAATCGCTGATTCACAGGAAACCAGTTGGTAAATACGAGCTTCCCAGATGGCTCAGTGGTAAAGAATCCACCCAGAAATGCTCGAGATGCAGGTTTTGTCCCTGAGTTGGGAAGATCCCATGGAGGAGGAAATGGCAACCCACTCCAGTACTCTTGCCTGGAAAGTCCCATGGATAAAGGAGCCTGGCGGGCTACAGTCCATGGGTTTGCAACAGTCAGACCCAACTTAGCGACCAAACAATGATGGTAAACATGCAGGAATTCCCACACTGAGCGTGTTTTAAATGGCTATATGCATGTCCATTCACCTAGGTTACAGGTTATGTCCAAATTATATGGAGAGTGGTGATATTGTGAGCATGAAATTCCTGTGCTGGTAGATCCTATATCAGTATCATTTACTGCAGCACATGTCACAGATGCTGATGTTTTGGTATTCCTACAATTATTATATGTAGTTCAGGCACCAGGACACAGGGACTCTGCTGCCACCTGAAGCAGCCACAGCAGAAAAGGGCCAGCCTGAATACCTGCAAACACACAACTCAGTACACACAAAACCAAAACGTCCTAACAGTCATCACAAATGGGGGCTGGGTTACACAACTGGTCATAAACATCGTCATTGTCCCTGCACACAAATGTAAGGCAGTAAATCGATAATGCCTGCTGTTACTCTGATCAGAAGCCCTATAGAATCCATCTGCCTTGTTTCCTGGGAAAGGGTATCCTAGGAACACAGTCCTGCATGTGTGCGTGCTAAGTCACTTCAGTCATGTCCATCTCTTTGTGATCCCATGGACTTTAGCCCTCCAGACTCCTCTGTTCATGAGATTCTCCAGGCAAGAATACTGGAGTGAGTTGCTATGCCCCCCATCCAGGGGATCTTCCCAACCCAGGGATCGAACCTGCAGCTCCTGCATTGCAGGTGGATTCTTTACTGCTGAGCCATTAGGGAAACCCCAAGAACACAATCCTAGGACCTATTTATACTATCCGATAAGTTAGGACACCAAATTAGAGTATATTTCATTACCTTTCACTAGTTTAGATCCCAGTTGGTATGTCAGTTACTTATAAGGGTAAGTGCCCGCTTCTCAGAATGTTGTCTAAACCTACCTTCCTAACACTTCCATGAAAAGAATCAGTGATGGATAGAACACCTATTGTCTCAGTTTAGGGTTCCGGTTACACCCTCTGTGTTATTTAGAAACCTCTTCCTTAACAACTGGGTATCTACACATAACACCATAGCTTGTTCCTTTCCCACAATGGTTTCTCATTAATTATCTAGCCATTTTGTTTTCCTCTACTTGAGTATATGGTTCGTCCATTTGTTACAGCTCACTAGCCACTTGGCTTCCTGCGCTGCCTGCACTTGAGACGGCCTGGAGCTAAGCATATTGTGCTGATTAGCTTAGTCCTTTGACAAGGGACTCATCAGATGGAAGGAAGAAGCCTAGCATTTAACCTAATTCCAGGTTGCGGCAGTGTGGCTCTCCTTGACCCGCAAGTAGTCTTTGTGTTTCCTCTGTTGGTGCTGCCAGTGCTGCTGCTTTTTATTGGAAGCCCCACCTTTGATCTCAGGGCACAGAGCCACCTCTCAGAATAGCAGAGAACCAATGTTTGTCTTGCCACCTGCTTGTCAGTATAGTAGTTTAGCCCTTTCCTTATTTTAATCAGGTCAGGATCTAGGCCGTCATTCTGGATTGTTCAGAGTTTTAACTGATCGAAAGTATAATTAGAAGTTTTGCTGTTATGGCTGTGGACAGCCATGAGGCCTTTGAACTCACATAGGTTCAACTAGATAGAAACTGGTTGTTTTTCTAAGGATATAAATTTGTCTATGTCCCTTGAAATTCCTTGCATCAAAATTCCACTGTTGGCCGCTGCTCTTTTCCTGACCTTACAGGGATCATCTCAGATCCGAGACCCAAAGCCCACAGTGAGTAATACCACTAAAGAAAATGCTGGAACAGATGGAGTCAGCTATTTTTAATTGGTCTTATATCATTCATAGTTTAATCAGAAAAACAGAGACACTCTGAGTGACATAGCATATGGAATTTATTACAGGAATTAGACTTTGTGTAATTGTGGGACCAGTAGAGAAGTCTGTGAAAACTGCTTCTTCCGAGTGTTGTGTGGGGTTTGAAGTTTCTGTAGGTCAGCTGAACACCTGGGAATGGAATAGAGAAGATTCTGCGGTCGCAAAGCTAGGCCTTAACTAACGACTATTCCCTGACCCCAGAGTAAAAGGAATGAGCAAACATGCTCAGCAGGATTTAGGTTTGCCATGAACCAGCAGTTCCCATGGCTCCCCTTTTGGCCTGGGGTTGTCCTTTGTGGTTGTCCCATCCTTGTCTCATCATTGCATGCTGAGTGGGGGTAGCGGGGTGGGGTGTCAAGCAACTTCTTTCAGTTCACAAATCTCTGAACCAAAAGAAGCTGTAACAGAGGAGAAGCTGAAACCCACACCCAGGAGCCTCATTCTCACCCAAATGTGATTTTGATGGCCTTCACATCAAGCCAGAGCCTGAGGCCATAACAGTAGATGACTTGTGGTGGTGGGGAGGGGCGGGAATTGAGTATATTCTGCATGTGGACAGAATATAAATAATTGTGGCCATAAGGCCATGTGTACTGGTTGAAAAAAGATGTCAGTGGTATTATTCTGCTCTCCTCATCATGAGATGAACTCGGTTTCTTCACTTCTTGAATTTGGGCTCACTTTGTATCTCGCTCTGGCCAATTCAATGTGGCAGAAATGATATATGAGTTCGGGGGTCTGCACCTCAAGAAGGTTATAGCTCCTGCCTTTGCCCTTGTAGAATGTTTCCTGAGACTGACATGCTGTGAAAAGACTTAGAGAAGCCCAAATGTCCCATCTCTCTCAGCCCTGGTGACCCCAATCCTGCTGACATATCACCAATATTCTGTTACATAAGTGAGACCAGAAGAAGGACCACCCAGTCAACCAAAACCCTGAACATGATAAACTGATGTTGTTTCAAGCCTCTAAGTTTTGGGTTGCTGTGGTCGATTGTGTTTTCCAGTGATGACCTCCCCAACAGATCCCAGTCAACCTGCTCATCTCACAGACTGATACTGGCACTCCTCCCATCTGGTAATGGAGTCCACGTCCCTTCTCCTTGAACCAGATTTTCAACCAATAGGGTTAAGCCGAAATGATGCCACATGACATCCTAGACCAACTCATAAAAATACTTTCACTTCTGCCTTGTTTTCTGGGAACTAGCTGCCATGCTGTGAGGGGGCCCAGCCATATGGAGATGGTCCCACCTGAGGCCTTGTAGACAGGCAGGATTAACAGCTAGAGGTAAATAAGCCTTCAGAAGATTCCAGCCCTCCTCACCCTCAAACCCCGACAGAGGACACCACAGGAACCAAGATGATCTGCCCTGCCAAGCCCTGCCCAAACCCTTACAGATTTGTGAGCAAAAAGAAAAAAAGTTGCTGTTTGAAGTTACTAAATTTGTGATGATTTGTTACATAGCCACTGATAATTGATGTAAATTATATAGAGAACAATTAAGTATCAAAGCCTATACAAATGTTTCAAATTACAGGTACTAAGCCTTCTTTAAACCTTTCACTTTCATTTCACACCTACCACCACACGAGTACAGGAAGACTGTGAGTTCACGAGTTACTACCCAAATGAAGAACAATCAACAAGAATAACATATCACTCTGTAGAGCAAATACTTTGTTTCTCAGCAAAATTATCAGTTCCTACAAATCTTGATCTCTCAAGGCCATTTAGAAATATTTGATAACCAGAGTTCCCACACATGGGACTTTGCAGTAAAAAGAAATACTTGTACTTGATCCTCATGACAGCTCAATATAGAAACCCTGCACTTAATTAACTTGTGAGAAGTGTTTTGTTTTTTTATTATTTATTTTTAATTGGAGGATAATTTACAATATTCTGTTGGTTTCTATCACAAGTCAACATGAATCAGCCATAGATACATGCATGTCCCCTCCCTCTTGAAACTGCCTCCCACCCCCCACCCTGAGAAGAAATGTTTAGCGCATACTTTATTTCCACTACTGTTTCCTGTTCCAGGAATCTTAATCTTGCTGGGTTGGTGGTTTGGGGAACTGAAGTAAGTGATTCTGGAATCTAGATGTTGGCTACTTCAAAGCAGAATAAACACCTCTTAGGAAGTCAGCTTGCCTGGAATATCCCATGGATGGAGGAGCCTGGTAGGCTGCAGTCCATGGGGACGCTAAGGGTCGGACATGACTGAGCGACTTCACTTTCCCTTTTCACTTTCATGCACTAGAGAAGGAAATGGCAACCACTCCAGTGTTCTTGCCTGGAGAATCCCAGGGACAGGAGAGCTTGGTGGGCTGCTGTCTATGGGGTCACACAGA
Organism: Aepyceros melampus; assembly: GCA_006408695.1. Taxonomy (NCBI): domain Eukaryota; kingdom Metazoa; phylum Chordata; class Mammalia; order Artiodactyla; family Bovidae; genus Aepyceros; species Aepyceros melampus. Next base: position 311,241 of record SJXQ01004766.1, read on the forward strand.
GTCAGACACGACTGAAGCGACTTGCAGCAGCAGCAGCAGCAGCAGCAAGTCAGCTCTTTTCCCTCCTTATCCACAAATTACTGATGTCTCAAGTCTGCTTGAGCTGCACTGTCATCCGCACTGGGCTAGGGCATGACTGTGAAGTTGAACCCCACAGAGCACGGATGTTATTGTTTGTACCAGATGGGATGTGAAGCTGCCCATTAAGGTCTAGACTCCAGGAGGGCAAGTTAAGGAAGAGCTGAAACTTCTCAGTGATTTTAACTTCCACCGCTCATTGATTTCCAATCCGGGGCTGAAGGAATCCATCTTAATTCTGTGATTTTGGAAAGGAGGCCCATGTTTTTTGGAGAGGGAGCTCACACCTGCACACAAATCAGAAATGCAGTGAAATACTTTGGAAATGGAAGCGAAACCTATCAATCTTATCTCATTGAAGTTAAGTCTGACTACCTGTTTGGTTTTTTAAGATTCCTAATGTTGTCTTTATGACTACCCCCACTTAATTTTTCTCACACTTGACTTTTAGTAACATGGAATATGATACAAGGCACCAGTTAATAGAGAGTTCACTTTTGTTACAAACGCTGAACAATAACTTGATGATGATGATATCCGTGGTCCTTCAGGTTCACACACATTACATGGGCTTTTTTATTGATAACTGAGTCTTCTCCAGCACCACAATTTGAAAGCATCAGTTCTTCAGCACTCGGCCTTCTTTATGGTCCAGCTCTCACATCTGTACATGGCTACTGGAAAAAACGATAGCTTTGACTACATGGACTTTTGTTGGCAAAGTGATATCTCTTCTTGTTAATATGCTGTCTAGGTTTGTCAGAGCTTTCCTTCTGAAGAGCGTCTTTTAGTTTCACAGTTGCAGTCACCATCCACAGTGATTTGGGAGGGAGCCCAAGAAAATAAAATCTGTCACTGCTTCCACTTTTCCCTATTTGCCATGAAGTGATGGGATCAGATGCCATGATCTTGTTTTTTTTTAATGTTGAGTTTTAAGCCAGCTTTTTCACTCTCTTCTTTCACCCTCAGCAAAAGGCTCTTTAGTTCCTCTACAATTTTGGGCCAAATCATTTAACACAAGGCCTATTTTATAAAGTGTTGACTATATCATGTAATCTATTGAATACTGTACTGAAAGTGAAAAAGAATAGCTGTCTTGATGCAGAATGGTTGTGTGGCTGATGAAGAGCTGTGGCTGCTGCCATTGCTCAGCATCATGACAGGGTATTATACCACATATCACTAGCCCAGGAAAAGCTCAGATTCAAAGTAACAGTTTCTGCTTAATGCATATTGCTCTAGCACCACCATGAAGTTGAAAAATTGTAAGTCAAACCACCAGAAGTCAGAGACAGCCTGTACTTCATTCCTTTCTATGGTCAAATAATATTCCATCCTATGGACAGACCCGTTTTCTTGATCTATTCATCATTCCAGTCCCTCTTTGGGCAGCAATAAAATGCTCAGAATGAAAAATAAATTTCCAAATGCACACATCCACTTGAGCAGACATGTGTTTACTACGATGGGGAGCAGAACGCCAGTGCATCAGTGCTGAGACCTAACCAGACTCACACCTCAGCCCTGCTTTTGTTCTGAGCTTGATCTCATGGCATGTCCTGTTTTGGTTAATCTCTCTCCAAACCCTTTTACTGTGATCACATTTTTATTGTACTCCCTAACTTCCCTTCCTTGATCTGATTTCTGGTTATGAATATGATCTGTTTATTTGGTTTGGGGTTACTCTGATTTCAGCACATCCTTACCTGATTCTTTTAGCATTTTCTTGCTTTCTTATTTTCTAGAGAAGGTAAGAAAGGCAAATAAACCCTTGCTCTTCCCCTCCTGTCTCTTATCAAAATGATGGGAAGTGGCAGTGGTACTATTCCCTGCACTCTCATGACACAGACATCTTTCCTGTCCATTTGTTTGAACACACTGGTGTGGTCTTCCTGCCCAGAATGACCCTGGTCTTAAGACTTCATGTCTCATGGACTTGATTTGCTTCATACAGTGGGAAAAAGAAGTAAATAAAAAAAGAATTAGAAGTTGGAACAGAAAAGTAGATGAAAGAATACAAGGGATTGGTGAGAGAACAGCTGTCATGAGTAAAAGAAAACATACTTTTTAATAAACTTTAGTAACAATAGTGAGGACAAAAGCTTGCAAAATCTAAAATCTTTAGGATCATTTGTTTATTTATTAAAGTGTTTGCTGACCATTGGACAGACTTTTCACAGAATCCCTTTGTCCTAATTGACTGTTAAAGTGTTAGCTTCTCAGTCGCGTCCAACTCTTTGCAACCCCATAGACTGTAGCCTGCCAGGCTCCTCTATCCATGGATTTCTCCAGGCCAGAATACTGGAGTAACTTATATTACCATATGTAAAATAGATAGCCAATGGGAATTTGCTGTTCTCTCTCAGGGAACTCAAACAAGGGCTCTGCATCAACCTAGAACGATGCGATAAGGAGGGAGATTCAAGAGGGAGAGAACATATGTACACCTATGGCCAATTCATGTTGATGTTTGACCGAAAGCAACAAAATTCTGTAAAGCAGTTATCCTTCAATTAAAAAAGAAAGAAAGAAAGAAAGAAGAATACTGAAGTGGGTTGCCATTTCCTTCTTCAGGGCATCATCTCGACCCAGGGATCAAACCCAGGTCCCCTGCATTGCAGACAGACTCTTTACCATCCGAGCAACCAGGGAAGCTATTTGTCCTGACACACTTGCTTCTTCCTCCTTGATTTTGAACTTAGACTGGGGTGGATGTTTGCAAGGAGGAGGCATATAACTCAGCTGATAAGGCAGCCCTGAAAGCTCAACATTCAGAAAACGAAGATCATGGCATCTGGTCCCATCACTTCATGGGAAATAGACGGGGAAACAGTAGAAACAGTGTCAGACTTTGTTTTTTTGGGCTCCAAAATCACTGCAGATGGTGACTGCAGCCATGAAATTAAAAGGCGCTTACTCCTTGGAAGAAAAGTTATGACCAACCTAGATAGTATATTCAAAAGCAGAGACATTACTTTGCCGACTAAGGTCCGTCTAGTCAAGGCTATGGTTTTTCCTGTGGTCATGTATGGATGTGAGAGTTGGACTGTGAAGAAGGCTGAGCGCCGAAGAATTGATGCTTTTGAACTGTGGTGTTGGAGAAGACTCTTGAGAGTCCCTTGGACTGCAAGGAGATCCAACCAGTCCATTCTGAAGGAGATCAACCCTGGGATTTCTTTGGAAGGAATGATGCTAAAACTGAAGCTCCAGTACTTTGGGCACCTTATGCGAAGAGTTGACTCATTGGAAAAGACCCTGATGCTGGGAGGGATTGGGGGCAGGAGAGAAAGGGACGACCGAGGATGAGATGGCTGGATGGCATCACAGACTCAATGGACGTGAGTCTGAGTGAACTCCGGGAGTTGGTGATGGACAGGGAGGCCTGGCGTACTGCGATTCATGGGGTTGCAAAGAGTCGGACACGACTGCGCGACTGAACTGAACTGAGGTTCCTAGGGGAGGACTCATGGAGTGCCATGGAGAGGAATGGGGACTTTTTGTTTTAAAGGTAACAGAGCAAATAGCTCTGGAGAGAACTGAGAAACTAGCAGAGAATCATCTGTTACTATTCCTCACCTTAAGTATGTAACAATAACTTAGAGCTTTGTCAGGAAATGTGTACATGCTGTATCCTTTCATCTTTCCTGTCAAATGCTTCACAGTTGTGCTTTCAGATTCTCACAGGCCAAGATTGTTACCACATAACAAAGAACTATGAGTACAGCTCAGCTAGTAAAGAATCTACCTGCAATGCAAGTGTTGGATTCCTGGGTCTGGAAGACCCCCGGAGAAGGGACAGGCTACCCACTCCAGTGTTCTTGGGCTTCCATGGTGGCTCAGATGGTAAAGAATCTGCCTGCAGTGCGGGAGAGCCAGGTTTGATCCCTGGGTTGGGAATATCTCCTGGAGGAGGGCATGGTAACCGACTCCAGTATTCTTTCCTGGAAAATCCCTATGGTCAGAGGAGCCCGGCAGGCTACAATCCATGGGGTCAGAAAGAGTCAGACTCGACTGAGCGGCTAAGCACAGCACAGAGCACTGTTTTATTAGCTGTAAGACTACAAGAGCTTCCAATCTAAGTTTACATTTCAGTTCCTTTTTCCTTTATTAAGTTATCTTTAAAATTACAAAAGTAATCTATGCTTAGTGAATCACATAAAGTGTTACCCACTCAGTTGTGTCTGACTATAGCCCACCAGGCTCCTTTGTCCATGGGATTCTCCAGGCAAGAATAGTGGAGTAGGTTGCTATTTTCTTCTCCAGGGGATCTTCCTGACCCAGGGATCAAACCTTGGTCTCCTGCATACAGGTAGATTCTTTACCATCTGAACGACCAGGGAAGCCCAGTGTATCACATACAGCACACAATATTCAGGTGTATCATGAAAAAAATAATTCCCTGAATAGTGACTGTTAACAGACTAGTGTCTTAACTTTCCACCCTTTCATTCACCATTCATCTGTAAATGCTTGTTGACAACCTACAATGAAGGTTAGATCAATAAACAAAGCAAAGATTATTCCCCTTGTGGAACTCATATTACAGCAGAGGAGAAAGAGGTCATTAAAATATAATTGTTTAAAAAGATAGGATGGGGTCTTTCAAGTAAATGAATCAGAGGTTAGGGCTTTGCATCCCAAAGGCCATGGAAAAGCAAGGGTTCAAAGGTGAAAGGGTTTGAACCTTTGGGTTCAGACCCAAAGGTTGAACCGAGGGTTCAGTGAGAACTTTGGTGAATAAAGCCAGGGCGCCTGGGGTCTGGGCCAGCCACAGAACAGCAGTAACAAGATGTAACAATAATGCAATGTTTGACATGTCGTAGCCCTCAACATGGTTTAGCTAGTCTGACCCTCACAGACACAGATAGGTACTACTTTAATCTGTTTTGCAGCTGAGAACACAGAGGTTGAGTGAAATGAATTTGCCCAAGAATACTCCAGACAGTGAGCAGCAAACGTGTACCCAGACCGACCTCTGCTAACTTTCAGTTCAGTTCAGTTCAGTCGCTTAGTCGTGTCCGACTCTGCGACCCCATGTATTGCGACACGCCAGGCCTCCCTGTCCATCACCAACTCCCAGAGTTCACTCAGACTCACATCCATCAAGTCGGTGATGCCATCGAGTCATCTCATCCTCTGTCGTCCCCTTTTCCTCCTGCCCCAATCCCTCCCAGCATCAGAGTCTTTTCCAAGTGAGTCAACTCTTCATATGAGGTGGCCAAATATTGGAGTTTCAGCTTCAGCATCAGTCCTTCCAGTGAACACCCAGGACCAATATCCTTTAGGATGGACTGGTTGGATCTCCTTGCAGTCCAAGAGACTCTCAAAGTCTTCTCCAACACCACAGTTCGAAAGCATCAATTCTTAGAACCTGTCATATTGGAAGGAAATATATGATGAAGTTGAAAATAGTCTTGAAGCAAAATAGGGAAACAGCTAGAAGGGCTCTGGTCAGAAAGAGAAGCTATGATTTTGAAAACAATGCACAGTGATGACTGTAGGATATGACATGAGAAAGGCTTGTGTATTTCCCAGACACAGCTCTGAAGGGGGCCACAGGTGATCATGCATACTAGACTCTAGTGTCTGGTCCTCAGTTTTGCTGGGTTGGAATTGAGAGTTTGGACACCAGCTATTATTATTATCTATGATCAGAGATTATTTACATTTGTGATATCTCTATGGGGGCTTCCTAGGTGGCACAATGGTAAAGCATTCACCTGCCAATGCAGGAGACACAAGAGAGGCAGTTTCAATCCCTGGGTCGGGAAGATCACCAGAGAAGGAAATAGCAACCCACTCCAGTATTCTTGCCTATAAAGTTCCATGGACAGGGAAGCCTGGTGTGCTACAGTCCATGGTGTCGCAGAGTCAGAAAGGACTGAGTGACTGAAAAACAAACAACAAACAATAAATCTTTTCCCAACTCTGCATTCAGTGATGTCATATTGGTACCATGAAGTTCACCACAGTGGGAGTATTTACACTATAGAATTCAGCAAATGCTGCAAATCAGGGCTTTGTGTAACATTTTGTTGAGTGTCTAGACTTAATGAAGTGATGAAGAATGTTAATAACAATACAAATTAAACTTAAAAGTCCCTCTTGACTGTAGATGTTACATTGTGATAGCAATAAGAATTGAGAAAATACTTTACTGTTAAAAGCTATATTGGATTCAGCACAGAAGATAACTCATATCATTGATTAATGAGTGAAGTTCCAACATATGTCTTTGTTGTTTTGATTTTAACTGTTACTATAAATGAAAATAGTAACCTCCATTCATATCAGAACTACACTCATTCACCAACTGCAGCCATAGGTTGACCATGAACACAAGAGTACACAAAAATCAATGAAAGCATATTGTGAGAATCGATTGTGTGGAATCTACAATAAAGAATATTGTGTATTTTATTATTACATTTGTAAATTGTGTGCTATGTATCTTTGATATAATAAACTTTATAAGCTGTTAACCATTTACCAGCACAGCACTGAATAGTGGAGAAAGAATCTTACAGGGAGAGGCAGTAGTCTCTAAATTCATTTGTTCAGATACTGTCTTCTGCTACAGCTGTTTTATTCTTTCTTTTTTCTTTGTTTATGTGTTAAGTATAACTGAATCATAAAATATATCAGGATATTTGCAACCTATGAGAACATGACATCCACTTTATTATCTCCTGTCTGGAACTTTCCAGTGACTCTTCAAAGCTTTATCAGCTGACTTCACAGTTCCACTTGGATATCTAACAGGTTCTGTGAACTTGTTACGGTTTCACCATGCACTCAATTGCTAGAACCAAACCTAAGGCAGCAACCTTGATCCCTTACTTCACTTCCTCTTACCAGCAAATACCATTAACTCTGTGTATTAGTGGGCTTACACTACCAAAACAAAATACCACAGACGCAGGGGCTTCACCACCAGACATTTACATACATAGGCACAGGTCTAGTGAGAGTGCTCTTCCTGGCTTGCAGATTATTGCCTTCTCACCCTGTCCTAACATGGCGGAGACGGAGACAGAGGGTAAACCCTCTGGTGTCTCTTCTTATAAAGGCACTAATCCCATTATGAGGATCGCACCCTCATAACCTCATCTAACCCAAACTATTGGCCAAAGGCCCAATCCCCATTTGGGTTAGGACTTCAACCCGTGAACTGGGGTTTACAATTTCGACATCTAGATGTGGCGGTGGGTCAGGGTGGTGGTACACCATTCATTCCACACCCCTCTATTGCATAATATATTTCTGACCACTTAACTCCATCTCTGTTCCTTGTGCTGTAGCCCAAGTCACTATTACTCCCCACACAGACTGTTGTTAAAGTTGCCTACACTGTCTCTTTGGTGCCCTTTGTCTTCTTATGATTGGTTCTCCACATAATTGCCAATGTGTTTTTAAAACTGTAGACTAGATCGTTACTTTCTTGCATAGAATGCTCAGTGGTTTCCAAATGCCTTCCCATGACTCTCAAGCCCTAGCCCCAGTGGCCTCATGAACATTCTCCCCATTACTTACTACCCCTCCAGCCACACTGGCCCTCTTCTTATTCCTTAAACACTTCAATTTAGCTCTTGCTTTGGGAACTTTTCCACTGCTGTGTCTGTGCCAGGAATGGTTTACACATTAATCTTCACATAATTGTCATTCAGTGTTCAGATCAAATATCACCTTTACAAAGAGGCCCTCTTTGGAGGGAATGTCCTGTATCCACCACGCTCCTGCCCCCCGCCACCACCTGTTACTCTCTATCACATTAGGGGGGCAGTATTGCATGGTGGTTAAGAAAATGAAATCTGTAGGCAAACTACTCTATGCTGTTACCACTCTGTGACTTTGGTCGAGTTACCTAAGCTCTCTGCGCGTAAGTTTCCGCATAGGAGTTTCCTCATGGGTAAAATAGGATTGATGTACAGCTTCAATGAATTAACACTAAACAGTAACAGTAAATACTCAACATCTGTTAGCTGCTATTATTATTACCTTGTTTCATTTTTTTCCAGAGGATTTACCATTATTCAATTATATGCTTATTGTCTCTCTCTCCCTTTATCCCCACCCCCACCCCACACCTCCCCTCTAGGACGTGAGGTCTGTAAAAACAGGAAATTTATCTTGTTTTATTTGCCAGGATGTTTCCCCAGTCTCTAGAGAAGAGGTTGGCATATAGTGAGCACTTATAAAGTATATGTTGACTAACTAAATGAACAAAGAGCAATTGTCAGAAAAGCAAGAGAGTAACCAGGGGAGCGTAGAGCCATTTAGCTCATACCCAGCTTCACACACAGTAGTTTGAAACTTATTTGTTGGTGGTGGGGCAGGCACTTCAAAAAACAAAAGTAACATCCCTAGCACCATTACCTCAATCACTTAAAAAGTTAATTTGGGCCCCCTCAAAGAAAACACTTTTCTGTAATGACTGTTATCTTCTTTTCTTACTGGTTAGCACAGTTCATGGCTCAGAAAGGTGTGTCTTAAATATCTATGGGATACACATAGTCTGTAACATAAGCTTGTAAGTTCTACATTTGTGTAGTGTTTACAGTTTACAAAGCAGGCCAATATTCCTTACAACATGGGTGCACAATGGCTGTGGTTGACTTTAAATTTCTTCAGGACAGTGTAATATTCTTTGTGGGTTATTTGGTTTAAGCTATGCCCTAGAAGCAGCTAGCATTCTAGTAACTATGAATCCACACTCCAGAAATAGTTAGCTAGCATCATACCAGAAAGGCCACATTCCAGAGATGGAGCTACAAATAATTTAGTCATCTTGATCTCTGATAACACTGAATATTTTGCTAATTATCATAGTGAATGCCAGAAATGGCTTTTTACCAGAAAAAATAACAGCTTGATAATTATCATGATGAATACCTAGAGATGAAATCTCACAAGAATGCTCTCCATTCCTGATAAATCAGGGTTTAAAAATTCTAGTCCTCTACCTTTGCAGATGCCATCTGAGGCTTCACCCCTGTTGGTTCTGGCTTTCCCACTGGTCTGCAAGATTTTCGGCTGCCAGATGCTGACAGTGGAATCCTGCCTCCGCAGCTCTGTGGGTCTGTTTCTCAACTTGTCAGTACAAGCTGGTGGTCAAACCTACCTACAACTGCACCCTCCAATAGTGTGATCACACTACCTACATGTGAATTTTGAGCATTTATATATGGCTAGTTTAAATTGTAAAAGATACATATCAGATTTTGAAGACAGTATAAAAAATGTAAAGTATCTCATTAATAATTTTTTTTATATTCGGTGCATGTTTAAATCACAATCTTCTGGCTATGTACCCATGCCCCTGAAGTGCGAGGTCAGAGCCTTAATCACTGGACTGCCAGGGAAGCCCCTTTTTACTATTTCAGATGTGGCTCCTAGAAAACTTAAAAATACATTTATGGCTCAAACTGTATTTCTATAGGACAGTGCTGACCTAGGACGGAGAGCACCACTTTCAACCAGCTAAGACAACTAAATACTAACTGTGCCTACTTCCTAAATAAATATTCATTTCTGAACAAGGGACAAAATTTGGTTTGATATTTGCTTTCACTCACTTAATCTGGTGAAGTAACTGTGGGGTCCTTATCCAAACTGTAATAAGCCAGAAAGATTTTAAAACTTTTAGGTGACTGAATGATTTATGTCAACTGTGAGGTTGTAAAAGTATTAAATAGAAGCCATGACTAAGATCATGTATAACATAATAGAGAAAATATACTGGGTTTGAGTCAACTAGTTCTAAAAATATCACGTCTACTCACTTTATTTTCACAAGGCCCTATTAAGTAGCAACTATCGGTATTAATAATGTGTGTGCGCGCACACACATAATCGTGTCCGATTCCATCCGATCCCATGGGCCACGGATTCTCCAGGCAAGAATACTGGAGTGGGTTGCCGTTTCCTTTTCCTAGTGATCTTCCTGACCCAGGGACCCACAAACACTATTAATAATCCCAATTTCACTCCCCGCTGATTTAAGCGTAACTTCAGATTCTCCACCTGAAAGGGCTTCAGCTGGAATCACTTCCACCTCTGCATAAATAGAAGCCATGACTAAGATCATGTATAACATAATAGAGAAAATATACTGGGTTTGAGTCAACTAGTTCTAAAAATATCACGTCTACTCACTTTATTTTCACAAGGCCCTATTAAGTAGCAACTATCGGTATTAATAATGTGTGTGCGCGCACACACATAATCGTGTCCGATTCCATCCGATCCCATGGGCCACGGATTCTCCAGGCAAGAATACTGGAGTGGGTTGCCGTTTCCTTTTCCTAGTGATCTTCCTGACCCAGGGACCCACAAACACTATTAATAATCCCAATTTCACTCCCCGCTGATTTAAGCGTAACTTCAGATTCTCCACCTGAAAGGGCTTCAGCTGGAATCACTTCCACCTCTGCCAACTTTAGCCAGAGATTCTTACGACTTCGGCCCACACAGCACAGCCAATCAGAGCTGCAGGGTTAGCCACGTCACTCTCCTAAAAGTCCTCACCAATTTCCAGAGTATGCCTCTTCTCCGTCCCGCCCCTTTTCTATTTGTTAGAGGCCACCAGCGGCCATTTTTGATTCGGGCGGAAATCCAGTTAAGACGTGCAGTTAAAAGGCTGAAAATTAAGATCAAGGCTGACTTTCACGTTTAAGTTAGACTCCAAGAGAGGAGACATCGTCACAGGCCAACTAGGAGACTAGGGGCAGAGAGTGAGCCGTGGGCCCGGACTGACGCCCACACTCAAGATGGCACCGGCTTGAGAAGCACCTGCGCGGCCGCTCTATCTCGGTTCCGGGCGCTCTCGCCCTCGTGGTGGCGTTGGAGGGCCGAAGGCCGGCGTTCTTTCCGGCTTCCGGACCCATCTCTATGGTGCCGGAGAGACCAGACTCAGAAGATTGTGGGGGTAGTG
>SJXQ01004766.1:322448-347698 GCA_006408695.1 Aepyceros melampus
CAGTGCGGGCCTGGGCCGCCGGGGAGGGGGCCGGCCCGGGCCGGGAGCGAGGCGGGGGGCGCGCGCCCCGCTCGCGGGTCCGCGCTTGGGGCCCGCGCGGGGGCGAGCTCGGCGCGGCGCCGGTTGATCGCTGCTGGCCGCCTCCGCGCAGCCTCTCTGTGCTCACTGCCGGGGCCCCTGCCACTCTGGGCGTCGCGGACGACCCCCGCCCGGTGGGCGCTGGAAGGGAGCCGCTGAGCCCGGCCTCGCGGGCAGGTGTGGAAGGTGAGCGGCCGGCGAAGCGGAATCTCCGCCCCGGCCTTAAGCGACCCCGAGGAGTCGCGGTCAGATCCCCGCCGACCTCCAGCCTCCGCTCCCGGGCTGGCCCCTGGCCCCCGGAAGGGCGAATGTGCGCGGCGGGGCGGGAAGGGGCCGGGCGCTTGGGGCCGAGCCGCGGGAGCCTGGGTTCGCGCCCGCCCTGGGATGCTGCCTTCATTCTCGATCGGAGACCGATGCAGGGCCCCAGAGGCCCCGCTGGCTCCTGTCTGTGGGTAGTGCATTTTGTTTAGAATAAAGGTGAAACATACATAGGAAACCGTACGAATACTCAGTTGGGTCCTGAATTTTGGAATCCCTGTTACTGTTGTTTTTAAGAACCCGTGCGCATACCCCCCAAAACATCCCGTGCCTTAGCTGAAATCACACTTAGTTCTTTAGGTACGCAAAGGCTTCATTATATATTGCTGGACTGAGTTCATTATAGGGAATGTATACGGGAAACAGATCAAAGCGAAGGGCCTCAAGTAATATTAACACCTGATAACAAAATACCGATCAATACCAGATGTCCTTTGAACTCTCAGTGTAAAACATTATCGTTGGAACTTCCAAGCTGAGGGCGCTAAGATCACGATCATCCCAATTACTTGAGAAGGAGAACGAGTTCCCCAAAGAACACTCATTTCTTAGTTTAGTGTATGAGTTGCCCAGTAACATAGACAAGGACTTTTAATCCCACAGGTGCCCTAGAAACTTGATGTGCTGCCCAAGGAAGTAAAAGGATGAAGAAAGATAGGTGAACAACATTTTAAAGAGAAGACAATGATACCTATACAAGTCAGAAACTGTCTACTCAATATTTTATTTTAGTGTCTGTGTGCGCGCACCGGAGATCAAACGTGTCCAACTCTGCGACCCTATCGACTAGCCCAACAGGCTCCTTTGACCATGGAATATTCCAGAGAAGAATACTGGAGCTTGGAAATGGGTTGGCATCTCCTTCTCCAGGGGATCTTGCCGACCCAGAGATGGCCTGTGTGTCTCTTGGTCTCCTGCTGTGGCAAGGGGTTCTTTACCAGCGGAGCCACCAGGTGGTAAATTCTGAAAAAACACCTATGCTAATATTAGAATATCTTTTTCTGCCCTTTTGTGACTTTTTCATTTCAAAGTTAAATGATTTGGTGCTTTCCCCTTTACTCTTCAAAACAAAAAAGAGCATTTTGGAAGTCCAGGTGTTCTTGTTTACCAGTATTACATTTCAGTAAGTCCTTTTTAGCTGAATTGTCATTTTTAAAGCGTCGTTTATAGCGACAGTTTTTGTGCCTCTTGGGATACAGACTTGTGAAGCTGCGAATTAAGAATTACTGCTTATAAGACACATACAAATTGCAGTCAACAGCGCATCTTTTTATTTCCCTCCTGATACTCAATAGGGCCTGCCTGGTGGCTCAGACAGTATTGAATCTTCCTGCAATGCAGGAGACCAGGTTCGATCCCTGGGTTGGGAAGATTCCTTGGAGAAGGAAATGGCAACCCGCTCCAGTATTCTGGCCTGGAGAATACTATGGACAGAGGAACCTGGTGGGCTAAGTCCATGGGCTGGCAAAGAGACAACACTGAGCGATCAACATTAAGTAACTAATGAGGTTTTACTGACAGTAGGCTGTAATCCAACTACTGTAGGCGCTGCAGGGTGGTATCCGTAGACTGCTGTCAACATTTATCATACTTTCAATCAAAATGTCATTCTTTTGAGTTCTCACAAGGAAGGGGTTCATTCCTTTCAATTTTCAGGTGGTATTTCTTTAGATCATGGACCCAAATAAAACCCAGTTTTAACATCTTCCTAGAGTGGTACTTCGTGATATGCGGTTGGTCGGGTCCCCTTTGTTGGTTGAATCCACAGATGTGGGATTGCAGATACGGAGGGTCAGTTGTAAAGTTATACTCAGGTTTCTGACCAGCAGGGTATGGGTGCATCTAATTTCCTGTGATTTTAAAGGGTCAGCTGTTGTTGAGATACTTTTTAATACTGTTTCTTGTTGTCATTTGGGGTATTTTTTTTTTGTTGTTTTTTTTTTTTTTTGTNCATAGGAAACCGTACGAATACTCAGTTGGGTCCTGAATTTTGGAATCCCTGTTACTGTTGTTTTTAAGAACCCGTGCGCATACCCCCCAAAACATCCCGTGCCTTAGCTGAAATCACACTTAGTTCTTTAGGTACGCAAAGGCTTCATTATATATTGCTGGACTGAGTTCATTATAGGGAATGTATACGGGAAACAGATCAAAGCGAAGGGCCTCAAGTAATATTAACACCTGATAACAAAATACCGATCAATACCAGATGTCCTTTGAACTCTCAGTGTAAAACATTATCGTTGGAACTTCCAAGCTGAGGGCGCTAAGATCACGATCATCCCAATTACTTGAGAAGGAGAACGAGTTCCCCAAAGAACACTCATTTCTTAGTTTAGTGTATGAGTTGCCCAGTAACATAGACAAGGACTTTTAATCCCACAGGTGCCCTAGAAACTTGATGTGCTGCCCAAGGAAGTAAAAGGATGAAGAAAGATAGGTGAACAACATTTTAAAGAGAAGACAATGATACCTATACAAGTCAGAAACTGTCTACTCAATATTTTATTTTAGTGTCTGTGTGCGCGCACCGGAGATCAAACGTGTCCAACTCTGCGACCCTATCGACTAGCCCAACAGGCTCCTTTGACCATGGAATATTCCAGAGAAGAATACTGGAGCTTGGAAATGGGTTGGCATCTCCTTCTCCAGGGGATCTTGCCGACCAGAGATGGCCTGTGTGTCTCTTGGTCTCCTGCTGTGGCAAGCGGGTTCTTTACCAGCGGAGCCACCAGGTGGTAAATTCTGAAAAAACACCTATGCTAATATTAGAATATCTTTTTCTGCCCTTTTGTGACTTTTTCATTTCAAAGTTAAATGATTTGGTGCTTTCCCCTTTACTCTTCAAAACAAAAAAGAGCATTTTGGAAGTCCAGGTGTTCTTGTTTACCAGTATTACATTTCAGTAAGTCCTTTTTAGCTGAATTGTCATTTTTAAAGCGTCGTTTATAGCGACAGTTTTTGTGCCTCTTGGGATACAGACTTGTGAAGCTGCGAATTAAGAATTACTGCTTATAAGACACATACAAATTGCAGTCAACAGCGCATCTTTTTATTTCCCTCCTGATACTCAATAGGGCCTGCCTGGTGGCTCAGACAGTATTGAATCTTCCTGCAATGCAGGAGACCAGGTTCGATCCCTGGGTTGGGAAGATTCCTTGGAGAAGGAAATGGCAACCCGCTCCAGTATTCTGGCCTGGAGAATACTATGGACAGAGGAACCTGGTGGGCTAAGTCCATGGGCTGGCAAAGAGACAACACTGAGCGATCAACATTAAGTAACTAATGAGGTTTTACTGACAGTAGGCTGTAATCCAACTACTGTAGGCGCTGCAGGGTGGTATCCGTAGACTGCTGTCAACATTTATCATACTTTCAATCAAAATGTCATTCTTTTGAGTTCTCACAAGGAAGGGGTTCATTCCTTTCAATTTTCAGGTGGTATTTCTTTAGATCATGGACCCAAATAAAACCCAGTTTTAACATCTTCCTAGAGTGGTACTTCGTGATATGCGGTTGGTCGGGTCCCCTTTGTTGGTTGAATCCACAGATGTGGGATTGCAGATACGGAGGGTCAGTTGTAAAGTTATACTCAGGTTTCTGACCAGCAGGGTATGGGTGCATCTAATTTCCTGTGATTTTAAAGGGTCAGCTGTTGTTGAGATACTTTTTAATACTGTTTCTTGTTGCATTTGGGGTATTTTTTTGTTGTTGTTGTTTTTTTTTTTGCCTCTATCATTCTTCAGTTCAATTCAGTCGCTGTCTTGCCCGACTCTTTGCGACCCCATGAATCGCAGCACGCCCGGCCTCCCTGTCCATCACCAACTCCCGGAGTTCACTCAGACTCATGTCCATTGAGTCCGTGATGCCATCCAGCCATCTCATCCTCGGTCGTCCCCTTCTCCTCCTGCCCCCAGTCCCTCCCAGCATCAGGGTCTTTTCCAATGAGTCAACTCTTCGCGTGAGGTGGCCAAAGTATTGGATTTTCATTGATAGGTAGGAGCTTAGTGGATTTGTTACAAAGCTAGCTTAGTTCTTATCCTCAGAAACATTCTTGGGTTTTAAAACAACATCAATTTTAGATAACTTTAGCCCTTATACATGTTATAATCCTTATTCAGGTTTATATGTAGGTCTGTAGCCCTTTGGAATTCTTTGGTTGGGGTATGTGTTTTAAGCAGTATTACATACTCTGATAACCTAAGAAGTGTTGAATGGAACTTTACCAAAGTGGGGGAAAAATTCCCAAGTAGAGGGTCTATGTATAATGATTCTTGGGTTTATATTTACCCAAAGGATGAAGATTTTAAAGTGAGTTTTTTAAAGGTCCACCTAGAATTTTTGGCTGTTACTTAGAGCTCACAAGTTGCTTCCCACGCTGCCAGAGTTAGTAGGAACTCTTTTTATCTTGTATTTTTTAAGTTATGGTAAAGCCAGAACTAAAAACTGCCGTAAACTTTTCAGACATGTGTTGTTTGACTATACAGGTTTAAAAATGTTGGAGCCAATGCTGAAAAATATGGAAATTTCCACATAAACATTCAGGCTTTTGGCTCTTTGTGGGTAAATCGTGTGACCTGGCAATTCTGAAGTGGCAGTTCTGGTTGGAACCTTGTGATGGTGGCTCCCTTCATAGTGTAAACCCAGTTACAGTAGGCACTTGTGCGCCCAGTAAATTGAAAGTGAGGTCACTCAGTCGTGTGCGACCCGTGACTGTAGCCCACCAGGCTCCTCCGTCCATGGGATTCTCCAGGCAAGAATACTGGAGTGGGTTGCCATTTCCTTCTCCAGGGGATCTTCCTGACCAAGGGATCAAACCCAAGTCTCCCACATTGCAGGCAGACACTTTAACCTCGGCTCCACCAGGGAAGCCCTTAAATACAAGAATACAGTCTCTCAGAAAACCTCTTATAGAGACACAGAGCTTCAGATCCAAGTACTAACATCAAAGATTTCAAGGGAGGAAAGGAAGCCAGGTTGAAAGAAGAAGGGGGAGGAGGCGGGAGAGGGGGGGCGAAAGGGGGTCGCCTTACAGACGTCTCCTGCCACCTACAGATACCCAGGCGTTATGAGACTTTTCCCTGGGCCTCCAGAGAAGGGAGGACTGGAACTCGGCCCTACCAGAAATCAGACCAGACCAGAACCAGAATTCGAGTTCTCTGCCAAGAGGAGATGATCAGTCTCCAATCCTCAGCTCAGGCTGCTACTCCACCAATACTGCTCAACCTCTATGTATTGTCTGTTGTAACCACATGAGTTTGTATCCTTGAAAGATACACTCTTACTGTGGAACAGTTGGGAGGTGCAGGCAAATGTATGTCTGTGTTTGTGACAAACACAGAATGTGAATTCATACACATTCACATTCACGAATGTGAGTCATCCATGATCTGAGATCCACAACAAACCTGTTAATACTTAACACATCTTTCAAGTGTGTGTGTGTGTATAGCTATAGCAGTGGAGCACTCATCGCTATAATCAAAATCAAGGTATGCTGAATATATCCATTCCCCGCAAAGTTTCCTTGTATCCCATTGTATTCCTGTCCTTGCCCATGGTTCCTCTAACTCGTCTCACCCCAGGCAACCACTTACCTGTTTTCTGTCCTTAAAGAAAAGTTTGCATTTCCTAGAATCTCAGGTCTTTTTAATGTTTGGGATTATACAGTTTTGCCTTTTCCCCTTTTTAGCATACTTTGCAGAGCAGTCATGGGATTGTATTTTTTCTTTTTTTCTTGTCATTTGTGTTCAATGAGTTATCTGTTTCTTTCCCATTATTCTGCTGGTGTTATGTTTTCTTGATTTATACAAGCTTTCCACTTGTTAACATGTTTTTCAACATTTTTAGAAATATTTTCCAGTTTGTAGTGTTCTCCATATAATTGTGAGTTGTTTTAGACATCCAGAAGTTTATCATTTTTGAATGATGAAGTTTTGCAGCACTCTCCTCTGTGAGACTGGATATAAGTGGGTTAGGGAGCCAGAGAGCCCTTATTCTGTATTCGATTGCTTTTCCTCTGTGGAAGTTCTGTGTGTGCGTTGGGGGTTGGGAACGACAGTAACCGCATGTGTCTGTTTAGTTAAGTGCGGTTTTTTCTAGAGCTCCTACTTGTTCTTTGTCAAGCCTTGCAGGTAACTTGCTGAACTTTGACTGTTATTGTTGTCAAATGGCTTAGTTGATGAGGATTGTAGGCAGTGGTAGGAGTTTCTCCAGCGGAGTGCCTGGGTCTGGTTACTTGGCTGTCTCTGGCTCATAGCTCAGATACTCAGCGTTTGGAAATGTTCTCTGTTTGCTTTCAGGTCTGCTTGGCTTTGAGAAGGAGCTGCAGCACCCCTGTCTCACCGAATAAGGGATGGGCTCGGAGAACAGCGCTTTGAAGAGCTATACCCTGAAGGAGCCGCCTTTCACCTTACCCTCCGGTCTTGCTGTTTACCCCGCTGTATTGCAAGATGGCAAACTTGCGTCCGTTTTTGTGTATAAGAGAGAAAACGAAGATAAGGTTAATAAAGCTGCCAAGGTACCTTCATAGGTGACTACCTAATAGCTAGTACTTTTTACTGTCTTATTATTTTCTATTAAAAAAAGTCATGAAATTAATAAAGTTCCAAGGAGGTAGGTCATAGTAATATTTTCATTCATGGCCTTTGAAAATACAGTTGTCCTTACTTCATGGGAACGATCACCAGCTTGCATCATGAGGTCAGATACCACAGATAAGCCAAAAGCTTTATGCAACTCAGCATAATAGCTCTCTCATCATATTGTATTTTTTTAGTGAGAGAGTTTGAGAGGGGATTTTACATGGCTCACAGAAGATAAAGGGACTTAATTCTAGCTTAGCAAAAATGCTGTAAGTACAGACAACATTTTAATTGGTGTGCTGATGATGGGATGGACCTGGAAATTATATATTTTAGGAACTGTAACTGCTGTTTTTTCCTTTCCTGAGGCATTGTGGTGCTCCCGGAAAGAATGTGAAACTGGAATGTGGGATGGGATGCCCCAGAAAGACTGTGACCTGGGCCCTACTTCTTGCTTAGGGACGCTAGAGCATTAACCTCTAGCAGCTTCAGTTTTATTATTATGAAGAAGTTCCTCCCACTTCAGGCCTCCTAACTGCTGCTCCTGTGAAGGGCGCCAGTGAGCTAGCTCACTGGCTGACCTGCTGTCAGGGGATCCTGGGCTGTCATTAGAAAAAATGACTCCATCTTGGAATATAATTCAAGAAAATAGCCCTAAGTATCTTTTCAGATTAGAGAAAAGGAAAGTATTAGCTGATATTTCTTTGGCTAGTTAGCCATTTCCTTGGGTATTCAGGCATTCAGATTATCTTCAGGAAGGTTCTAAAAAGGAAAGCCCTTTCAGATTGATTCATTATCTTTATTTTGTTAGACATTATGATCTGAGTCTGAGTACCTTGAGTTTCTTTGTACTAACAATAAGAATGAAACATTGATATATATCTCATAAGTGTTATTTGCTCAATGTTTGACTCTTTGTGACCTGATGGACTGTAGCCCATCAGGTTCCTCTGTCCATGGAATTCTTCTGGCAAGAATACTGGAGTGGGTTGCCATTTCTCCAGGGGATCTTCCTGACTCAGGGATCACACCTGAGTGTCCAGAACTGCAGGGAGATTCTTTATTGTCTGAGCCACCAGACAAGCCCTGTATTTCATGCTGCTGCTGCTAAGTCGCTTCAGTCGTGTCCGACTCTGAGCAACCCCATAGACGGCGGCCCACCAGGCTCCCCCATCCCTGGGATTCTCCAGGCAGAACACTGGAGTGGGTTGCCATTTCCTTCTCCAACGAATGAAAGTGAAAAGTGAAGTGAAGTCACTCAGTTGTGTCCGACTCTTCATGATCCCATTGCCTGCAGCCCACCAGGCTCCTCTGCCCATGGGATTTTCCAGGCAAGAGTACTGGAGTGGGGTGCCATCGCCTTCTCCTCTGCAGTGGCAACCCACTCCTGTATTTCATAGATCTGTTTAAATGGTTTATACCTTGATCATGATTATAAGGGCTATATTATAATATGTAGCGTTAGGAATATAATTTAGGCATTTTGTCTGTCACACCAGTTCATTATTTGATATCTCTGATCAGCCTTGAGATGAATGAACAGTTATAAGATGGTTCCTAAGGAAAATGTTTTACTCAGAATGCATTTTCCATTAATGTGCTCTGATAAAAAGTGTAGCTGGCTATCGTATCACTAAGTAATTGTGCTTTTTGGTAAGACCACATGTTTGTCTCTTCTCCAGCCCATCTGGGAATTGATAATAATTTTTTATTGTGATTTTACAAAAGATACAATGCCTTGACTCCCTGTCTTTTGCTTAGGTGCAGTTAATATCTGACATACTTCCTGTTATTTTCATCTAATAAGATTGCACATTTTTTAAAAATAACAGTTGACTATTACTAGTGAAGTACTAGAAATTTATAATCATTTGTAAGACCATAAGATTTTTTAAATTATGTTAATCTTTATGGTGTATGTAGCATGGAAGTTGAACAACCCAAATCATAAAAGTTTTAAAGGAAAGAAGCAAAGCTCATGCAGTGTTTGACAACTTCCACACTGTAGGAATTGCAAAACTTGAGAAGGAAGATCTTTGTCTGCCCTTGGTATCTACACACACTCTTCTGAGCCATGACTCCCCTCAAGTTGTTCTTGTCCCTTAGGTTCCTCGGGCTACATGTGGCTTCGAATACTTGAACCATGAATCTGAGAAATTTGAAATGGCAAAAAAATGATAAGGAGTTTAGATGAAGGTCACAGTACTTGAGAAACAATGGCATTGCAATGGGTTTTAGAAACTTGGTTTCCTAGATACCTGAAATATTGAAGTACCATCGTTAGCTTGTTTCTTTTCTCTAGAGATCAGGTTCCTAATCCTACCACTGACATTTCTAATAGCTGTCAATGGTAGGATTACCATTTCAAGCAGATATACAGTGTTTCCTTAGCCAAACATTGTTAGGTAGTGATTATACTCTTTTAACCATGTTGTAAATAAAAAACAGCAGTCTCAGTACACTGTTTAAGCTCTGAAGTAAGATGAAATGCAGGTATAACCTTTGGTCACAAAACAGTGTCAGAAATACTTCAAGTCCATCATACCTTCTCATTTTATCCTGAATTCATTAGCTGTTGATACAGCAGTATAATTTTCTCACTGGGATTATGATTCATTTCTAACCAGTAGTCTGCAAGGGGTGGTAAATCCTAAGCCCTAACTAAGTAACTTGGTTACTCTATGGTTTGCTATCATATGATGTAAGTGCTTAGTTAGGGCCTCACGGTGAGTGCAGGCTCAAAGAATGGTTCCTGAGTGTCTTTCTATCAAGCAGCCACATTAGAATAGGTATTTAGATGCTGTGTAGGTGCTCTGTGTAGTGCCTTAGGAGACATGCTCTAATTCCAGGGTGGGTTCACGCTGCTGTTGGTCAACATATTTGAGAACCCACATTGTGTGGGCATGAGAAAGAAATAGAAGGACTGATTGCTGTGCTTAAAGGAGCTTGAATTCTGTTGGGGAAATGCTTTACTGCTCTTCCTTATACTGACATTTTCTTTCTGTTCCACTCCCTCTCAGCCTTTTTTATGCTATTTATAACCCCTGTTCCGGTAAATCAACTTCCCTGTATCGTCAGTTTTAAAAAAAAAAAATGATTTCCTTCCCCTCATGATCAAAGTCTGGTTCTCTTACAAGGCTCCCAAGCACCACCCGCTCAGAGGAACTTGGGAAGTGTTACCCCTCGCTCAGGGTGTTAGGGTCAGCAGGTGGCGCTGGCCCTTGGCCAGTTCCCACCCAGTTCTCAGACTTCACATTCTCACCCTGTGGTCTCTAAATAGCTGTCAAAACTTCTTGTCTGAGCTCCAAATCTATTATTTCCCTGTGCCTATTCTGTATCGCCTGAACGCAAAAGCATGCTTTCCAGCATAGAATTCTTTATCCCTTTACCTTCCTACATTTTATTCTTAGCTTATGATCCTGCCTCCAGGCAGTGAACATTTAAAGAGAATGGACTTCTGTCTTTTTCTCCAATTTGCATTTTAGGGGTAGGAGGAAGAATATGTCTACCTGAAGACTCTTGCTCACTGGTTTAGGCATCTTGTTATTTTGTTATATTTCTTTAGCAGTGTGACAGTAAAGCTTTCTCCCTGTCTAAAAACTTAACAAGTGAATTTAAATACAGTTGAGAACTACTTTGTGTCGTTTTCAAAGTAAAGTAGCAAGTTCGAGGTAGAATGGTAGTGAAAAGTCAGGCCCCTGAGGCTTGAATTAATTCTCTGAATGGCTTAGTCCTAACTGATTGCTGAATAGTAGGGGTACCACACACTTAACATCTGTGTGTGGGCATAGATCGGCAAAATATCTACTACTATTCATATTTAATAATATAAAGGTCCTTACTCAGAATCCTCTTTTAAAACCAGTACCTAGTGGAGTGAATGAGATGTGATCGATACTTGGTAACTGCGACAAATGGTTTCAAATCACTCTCATTCGACAGCAGTCACTTTTCTCCACCAGAACAAAACCATTTTTCTCTTTAATTGATGTTCATTGAGAAAATATCGTAGTTACACTTAGCAAGTACATCTTGTCATTCGTCTGTTCTTTGGAACAGCAGAAGTTTAAATCAAGAAGTATTTCTATTTCATTCTTAACTGCTGACCTTTCCTGTGAATTTATGCATAATTTTATGCATAACTACATATGCCAAAGAGGAGTAACCTTAGAAGGTTTTTCTTAAGTTAAATGCCTTATTCAGAATCATGCAAGATTTATTCCATTCTTTCTTCCTTTGTTTAAACAGATAAGAAGCCATTGGGACACCTAATTAGTTAATGAAAAGAGAAAAGTTTTAAAGATGGTTGAATAATGTGCTGGATCATAAAACAGTTTTGAATGGATTAGTACCCTGATCCACGATAAACTGTTTAATTTTGTTTATCTTGCTTTCTTATTTTTTGCCTTTTTACTTATCATTTAATCCCCTTAATCATATTCAGCTATCTTTAAAGCTTTTCTCTTTTCATTAAGTAGAAAACTGAGCATCAAATAAAGAATTTGTATGCTGCAGTTGGATAAAGTATTTTCTAAATCTCAATTTGATTCAGGTGATATTATTCAGGTTTTCTAAGTTTTTATTTAATTAGTTTATTTTCTGCTAGTTCTATTGATTTTTTTTTTTTTCTGTTGATTGTTGAGACAGGAGCTTTAAAATCTCCAACTCTGATACTATGATTTTGAAATTGTCTGTTTTTCCCTTTCCATTTTCCCAGTTTTTACTTCATGTGTATCTTGAGTTTCTGTTCTTATACACATACATTTATAATTAGTTATGTCTTTTTAATGAATTATCCCTTTTATTCTTTAAGTAATTGTCCCATTTCATCTCTGGCCATACTGTCTGTCTTGAAGTATATTTTGTCTGATAGGAATATATCCATGTCAGCCTTCTTTTGCTTACTGATATCCTTTTCCATCAGATTCATTTATTTTCTATTCATTTACCTATCTCTGTCTTTTGTCTAAAGTATGTCTTCTATATGCAGCATATAGTTGGATCTTCCTTTTTTATCCACTCTTAATTGCAGTGTTTAGTTTTTTAACATTTAATGTAATTATTTATCATTTGTTTTCTTTTCATCCCCTTCTGATTTCTGTTCTTCTGTTCCCCCTTCTTGTGAATTATTTTAATATTTTTAGTGTTCTGTTTTAATGTATCTTGAATGGAGGCTATATATCTTTGTTTTTTAAAAAGTAGTTACACTGAGGACTTCAGTATACATAACTAACTTTTAATTAGTTATGGTTATTAACTGTGGTTCGTTAGTACTGACCACAATTGAGGTTAGCATTGTACCACAGTCACATAAAATTCTACCTTGGAATCACACAGATGTCTGCAGCCTCCAACCCTGCCGTCCTTTTGTCACACGTATATTAACTGTGCACACAGGCACACAGGCATGCATGTACATCGCACACGTGGAAAACCTTACCAGGCAAGTGTTACAGTGCTTACTCTACATGGTCACGTATATTTGAAATAAGAGGGAAAAATGTAAGATCCAGGTTTCCCTTTGGTGGTGTTTCCTTTTCAGCTTGAATGTTCTTTAGCATTTTTGTAGAGCAGATCATCTAGCAGCGACTTTTCCGTTTTCTTGATCAAAAATGCTTTTGATTTGGCTTCTTTCCTGAAGGGTATTTTTGCTAGGTACAGAATTCAGGTTTGTGATTTTTTTTTTGTTTGTTTCATTGCTTTAAAGATATTTTCCCTTTATCTTTCAGATTCTGTTTTCTTATGAGAAATTAGTATCATTCAGTTTCTTATCTCTCCACCTGTGTTGTTTTTCTCTAGCTACTTCTAAGATTGTTAAATTGATCTTTGATTTTCAGCAGTTTGATCATAATGTGTTTAGATGTAGTTTTCTCTGATTTATCTTATTTAGTGTTCACTGACATTCTTAAATCTGTAGACTTAGGTATTTGGCCAAATTTGGGGAGTTTTCAGCCATTAGATTTTTTTATGTCCCAATTATTTCTTCTTCTTTCATTTTAGATCTCCAGTTATGTGCATTAAACTTTTTGTTATTGTCACCCAGGTTTCGGAAGCTCTGACCGTTTCTTTTATTTTTTCTTATTTGTTCTTGAGATTGGTTAACAACTTTTAAGTTCACTGAGTCTTGTCTCTGTCATTATCATTCTGTTATTAAGTTCATCCATTGTATTTTT
This sequence comes from Aepyceros melampus, assembly GCA_006408695.1. NCBI lineage: Eukaryota > Metazoa > Chordata > Mammalia > Artiodactyla > Bovidae > Aepyceros > Aepyceros melampus. The sequence continues at coordinate 335,602 of SJXQ01004766.1, forward strand.
TTATTTGTAGTATTTTTAATTTATAAAATTTCCATTTAGTTCTTTTATGTAACATTCATTTCTCTTCTGAGAGCTTCTATCTTTCTACTTATTCTATAACTGTTTCCTTTATCTCCAGGCAGGAAGGGTATGATAGCTGCTTCAGATTCCTTCTGATAATTTCTAGTATCTGGTGTCTGCTCAATCTTGGGGTTGGTATTTGTTGGCTGTTTTTTCACATTTTCATAATTCTTTATCTTCTGAGTGATTTTGGATTGCATCCTAGACATTTTGAATGCCCTGTTACATAGACTCTTGGTTCTGTTATAATTCTCTGAAGAATGTTGATGTTTTTCTTTTGCAGATGATCAATTCCCTTGGGTTCAAGCTCCCCCCCCCACCCCTTTTTTTTTTAAACTACTCTTCTCTTACCCTTCCTGTGCATGGTAGTTCAAACCTTAGTTCATTTTTTAAAACTTTGCTGTGCTAATTTGGGTCTGTCCTGTGCATGTTTGGTTCCAGGATTAGTCTGAGACCTGTGTGGGTATACAGATAACTGGGGCCTCCTCTTCTTCCTCCCTCAGCTCTCTCTCATCTGGGACAGCTTCCTCATCCTCAAACCTGCTTTGGTTCTCCTGGCCACAAAGATGGCCGAGTTTCCATTCGAGTGTTAGCCACCTTTGCTGCACTGCTCTGCACCTGGGGCCTGCCCTCAGCGCACAGCTGTGAGAAGGGACATGCCCTGAACCAGGAAACTCACCATGGGTGACTGCTGTCCATAATCTACATGCTCTTGTTTACTTTTCAGAGTTCTCAGGTGTTGTTTTCGGTGCTTTGTTCAGAGTTTATAACAATAATCATTGGGAATCTGGGCTCCTGGGGGCTTACACTCATGGAAATGAAAGTCTATAGAGTAATATAAATGCTGGTAAAGCAAACACTGTCAGAACAAGTCATGGATTTTTCTTTGCCTTCTTTGAAACTTGGGGGTTAGGTGGGGGAGGTAAGAAACTGGAGAAGACCTTGAATTTAAGTATACATTTTCTGAATTGATTACAATATATATGAGACTATAATTAATCTTGGGCTTCCCTGGTGGCTCATATGGTAAAGCATGGAGTCATTAACTTTACCAACTTTTCTGTTTGAATTTTAAAAGCACCTGAAGACCCTCGTCACCCGTGCTTGCTAAGGTTTCTATCTTGCACTGTGGAAGCAGACGGCATTCATCTTGTCACTGAGCGAGTGCAGCCTCTGGAAGTGGTTTTGGAAACATTGTCTTCTGCAGAGGTCTGTGCTGGGATCTATGACATATTGCTGGCTCTTATCTTCCTTCATGACCGAGTAAGTAACCTGGACAGTCTGCCTCACAGCCTTTCATTTAGACTAGGAGTGGGAGATGGAGGCTGATGTATGGGGTAGTGCTTGTGAATTTTGGTATCTATAGAAATCATAAGTTACTATTCTCATCAGAAAGCTTCCTGAGGGAAAACAGCACATGAGATGCTATAGACAGATAAGTGGTTTGTGGAGCAGGGAACAAGTTCTTTGTCCCTGGGTAGTTATTTATAGAACTTTATTTCAGTTTACTATATAGTCTGTCTGTAGTTTTGGATAAGTCTTTACCTAAAAATATCTACAGCTGGTATTTGTTATTAGGATGAGAGAAAAGTTTAATAACATCAGTGCTGGTGTGGACCATGTTTCTATTTGTTTTCAGGAATTTTTGTATGAAAAGGAAAGAAATGATCATTTCTTAGAAAGAGGCAAAGTTTTATACACCCTTTCCCATTCAAGTAGGTGGTGCCAAAGATAGGCAGCCCCTTAATACCACGGCAGTATCCACTATTATGGGGATAAAGTGGTATTGTTTACCTGTGGTCTGTTTCTTAACAGTATTATTGAACTACTAGTTTCTTAATGGGATTTACATTCTGAAGTATAAAGGCCTATGGCAGCCTCCCAAGATTAAAAAACACCAGTTACAGGTTAGAAGCCCTTGCATTTGATTCATCTTAATGTGTTTTTAAAAAATTTTTTTCTATTAATGGGAGATAGACTCTCCAAATAGCACTTTGAATTTATTGTCTCTTAAAAGTATTTCTAAAATACACATAAGTAGAATTATTAATGCTGCACTGTGGTGAAATATTTTTTCTGTTGGAAAAATGTTTGAATGCAGTAAAAAGTTTGAAAGTGTGAGAGTGCAGACAAGGAAACAAGTCCCCGAAGCCAGGGCCCTGCTTCTCGCCATAGATAACCTCAGTGACCAGTGTGTTAGGCCACAGATGCTCTTTGTGTGTTTTAAGCAAATATCTAAGTGTTTTTTCTCCTTCATTTTTCTCAAGCGGAAAAACACCCTAATACTATTCTAAGCTTTCCTTTAAAAATATACATACATACTTTGAAGTGTTTTATATAAAAAATGTGTACATATTGGATCTGATAGGTAGAGTATTTAAAGTGCACTTATCTACTGGAATAATTTCTGGTTTGAGAAAAAAAACATCCTTCATCCCTGTTCTCGTTTTCTTCTTCCCTCATTTATTTGTACTATTTTTTTATATAGTTTTAAATTTGGCTCTTCTGTGGTCTGTGGGATATTTCTGGTGGTCCTTATCATTCCATTTTCCTCTTCTTCAGGCAGAATTTTTTTAATGCCTACTGACAAGATTTCAGGTGAAGTGGATCTGGGTTCGTGATAGAATGTAGGTGAGAAAGAATTTAGAGGAGAAAATTAATACAATAACCTTATGGGAATGAAGATAAATTTTTCCTTTAAAGGCGTTTGAAGCACACGGTGTAGGCTGAAAAGACTTGTAAATTTACCATAAGGACACCTGTATCTCCCGACTCCGAGGGAGACGGGGATGTACAGTGTCTGTGCGGTGGCTTTCGTGTCTTTATTAACCTGCCACACTGGGCAGGGGGAGATAAGCCTTTCCATTGTGTTTTTCATTTTTTCCTAACCTCATAATGCTTAAGCTGGATCATTGAATTTGTCATTTCTTAAAGTTGTAGTTCTGTTTATTATGCCACAAGTAGAACGACTTGCCATATTTATTTATTTATTTATTTTTGGGTGATGAGTTCTTAGTTTTCTAAAACTTCTACTCAGAAAATGGGAATGGCAATCTTCTTCCTGTTCTTTTTTTCCCAGGGACACCTCACACACAACAATGTCTGTGTATCGTCTGTGTTTGTGAGCGAAGATGGGACTGGAAGCTGGGAGGAATGGAAACAGTCTGCAAAGTTGCTCAGGCCACACCAGAGGTAAGCCAAGTGCCAGGCCCTCTGTGTCACTCCGAGTCTGATAGCATTTTGGTGTGTGGTTCTCCTGTAGGGACTTTGCTCCAGCAATAGTGTGAGCTGAGGTTTGGAGACTTGGCTTTTTTGTCAGTACTCACATTCACGGGGTTGTAGGCTTTTACTGTCCAGAGGGGCTAGGCATCATCTATTCTTTTCTCATTTTAGAGCGAAGGTATCTTGAGACTGGAAGAGGCTTGGTCAATTTTCCATTAAATGCCCACCCTCTGTGCTCCTGTAGTAACCTGCACTTAGTTTTACCACTGAGTGTTTAATGTCGAATTGCCTTCATGTGTCTACCTTCTTTACCAGTGGCTGAGCTTCTTGAGGGTGATAGTATTGTATACATATCTTTATCCATCCACCTGGAATAGGGCCTGGCACGTATTAGGCACATTAGACATGTTCATTGAGCACTCGTTCATGTTTTCCAGAGTCATACATTACGTTCTAAGAGCTGTGTCAGGGACTGTGCATCGTAACTCCTCGTGGGCCACGGTATTGCTGCCTGTGCTCCGTCTTATAATTTTGTCTGACAGAGGTCTACAGATTCCCCTCTGGAGTTGAGCAGTCTTACTGTTCTCTGTTTTGTTTCTTATTTCCATAATTTTGCATGTTGCCTCTAGACTTAGCCTTTTAAAACACACACACACACACACACACACACACATGTCATGATTTCCTTACTGATGAGGGGGCTCCCTGACTTCCTGGCTCCACCTCACTCCCCCTGTTCCCTTGTGTGCAGGTTTCATGGGGGCCTTGTTGCATGTGTACCTTTAGGGGCTCTGGCTCAGCTCAAATGCTCCTTCCACCATGAAGACATTCCTCTGTTATTTCTGTCCCCATTGATCCCTTTCTTCTCAAAAGTCAACTTCCAGCTAATCAGTATAACAGCATAATTCCCTCTGTGGGGTGTATCCCGGATTCTGGCCCCGGGGTCCCAGGCCCTTCACCAGCTCCTCCCCAGCCTGCCTTTAGCTCCACGTGCCACTCAGTTATTGAGCTCAGCTCTGGTTGCATCCTGTTCCATGCAGTCCAGGCAGTCCAGCAGGGTTCTCCTCCTTCACCCCCTTTTTCTCTTGTGTGCCGTTCTGTCGACTTTCTTCCCCTGGACTCTGCAGGATGTAAGACGAGGCTGACGTCTCGCTGAAGTCTAGATCAGGCTACGTCTCCTCTTTGTGAAGCCCTCCCCGAGGTGTCCCCTGCCCAACAAGAGTAGTCCTCCTCCTGGGCTTCCCAGGTGCTCAGCCAGCGCAGGTTGTCAAAGTGCGTAGTTTACATTTTAGGTCGTGAGCTCCTGGCTGGGTGCAGGGATTTATTGCATTCCATATGTATTCCTGGTGCCCTAGCTGGCGTTGGAACATACACGCTCTTGAGAAATGATCTTTGATGAATCAGTAGATGAATGTTGTTCTGTGGATGCTGGCTCTGTCTCTCTAGTTTGTAAGGTCCTCACGTATCTCATGTGGCAACCAACTATGACTGACTTGATTCAGAGAGCAGGCTAACAATAGATTTGTCCTATGTTAGAGAAGTCTTTTATTTGTTAATATCTTCATAGGATGAGGGTCTTCCCTGGTGGCTCAGCTGGTAAAGAATCTACCTGCAATGTGGAAGACCTGGATTCAATCCCTGGGTTGGGAGGATCCCCTGGAGCAGGGAACAGCTACCCACCCCAGTATTCTGGACTGGAGAATTCCATGGACTGTATGGTCCATGGGGTCACAACAGTTGGACATGACTGAGTGACTTTCACTTTCACTTTCATGTAGGATGAGAAAGAAGTATTTCTAATTGCCTTATAAATAAATCAGATATAGAGATGCATCTGAACACCAGAGGGTGTCTGTTAAACCAGCTGAAAGGAAAAGGAAAGGGAACTGATATTTATTTCCCACTAAGTCTTGTGTCATACCAGGCACTATATCTACATTTTTCAGTGATGAAGATTTTAATTTATGTATTTAGCCTGTATCATTGGTTTGAAGGTTTCACTGGTGTTGATTGCTCTTTGCTTTTGTAACTTGATGTAAGAGATTGCTTCACCAAACATGTGCTTGAATTGACTTTCCTTAATTTATTTCTCTTAGTTTCTGAGGAGTATTCGGTCAGTAAGAGACCCAGCGTCTGTCCCTCCTGAAGAGATGGTAAGATGATACACTTCAGATGTCATGAAGACTTCTTCGTGTAACAGTATGAAACTTAAAAAAAAACCTTTCCTCTGCCCACCCCTTGGCTAAGTCATAGACACTTCCTGATTCCTCTGGCCTTGAAGGCTTCTGAGACTGATGATGTCATCACAGCAGAGAGCTTTTCTCTTGAAACTCAGCTTGCCTTTCGGTCCTGTAGACACCTGTGATGGTACTGAAAGATAAGCAGCGCCTCGGTGTGAGCAGAGTGGGGCGCCATGCCATTTCATGGTGAGCCTGTGTACCTTGTGGAAGCCATGAGAGCTGAGGAAACAAGAGCCCAGCCCTTTGCCGTGCTTCACCCAGGCTGGGCATCTGCCTGTCTGCCTTTAGTTGGGATTCCAAGATGCGAGGAAGAGTGATTACTGATATTATGGTGCTGGTAAAGAAAGATAATATTCAATAATAAATTCAGAAGCACTTGTTCTTTCTAAATTTGTCCTTAACCACTATAGACTTTGATCCTCAAAGACATATTAATGTGCTTTGCAGGAAACACAAACTCAACAATAAACTTAAATATAAACCTAGGACTTGAAATAACTCAGGGTTATTCAAAGCAGTGCTATGTGTAGATACTAGTGTCTTTCAAACCAACAATTTGTAGCTTTTGAATCAAGTTAGGGGTCCTGACTGGCATTTTAAGGGAGAAAAATAAGGGAGTAAATAGAAAGTTTCACCAGACATCTTGAGGAGCAAGACTAAGAACTGTTTTTTGAAACTTTTGTTTTTGTTATGTACTTACACATATATGTGCATATAATGCTGCTGATAATTTTTTTTACCCAGTTTTTAGTCAGAAATATTTCTGAAAGCCACAAACATATATTATGGCCTTCCCCCCTCCTTATTTAATATTATTAATATCTTTGCTTAAATTCTATTCACTAATCATTTTAAGAGCTTAGAAATTTGTGTGTGATACTGTGTAGTTAACTTTGGATACACTAAACGCAAAAATGGGAGAAAGTGCTTCAAAGATTAGGAATGGTTTCTAAAGCAGATCCTCTGGTTGTAATGGTCTTTACTGCTTTTAGTCTCCAGAATTCACGACTCTGCCAGCGTCCCACGGACACGCCCGGGATGCCTATTCTTTTGGGACACTGGTGGAAAGTTTGCTCACAGTCTCAAGTGAACAGGGTGAGTTGGACTTGTGCTATCTGCATCCACAGAATTAGCGGGACAGCCATCCACAGTGGATGCTGCGGCGTTTGATTGTAGTACAGAACTGTCGCTTACCAAGAAACTTCGTGCAGGGCAGATCGTAATAGCAGTGAGGGCAGAAGCTTTGGGCTTCTTCACTTTGAACAGTTAAAAGAGTTTTAAGTAGGATGCACTTGGAACTATGGCTTTGGGTATCTTATATTATGATCTTATTGATTGGTACTGTATTTATGGTCTAAAGACTATTTATGGACCAGCCTATAAATAAATGAATGGTGCTGTAAAATTAATTTTTAAATTAAGATTAACATTTTTTTATCTTGATTCTTTCAAAGTCCTTTCAATTTTTTTTTTTTTTTTTTTTTTGGCCATAGTTTCATTTACTCATTACTTTTTTCTTTGGTTGGCCCTTAAAGGCCAGGCTACTGAGCACATAGTTCTCCTCTGAGTTCGCTGGTGGCATGCTTGACAGCCCGCTTCTCTCTCCTCCACCTGCTCTGGGCCTTCAGATGTCCATCCTTTACATGTACTGGGGTCTGTACACATTAAGCCCCTTTACCAGCCTGTATCTCATTTGCTGCAACTTTGTGCAGTTCTAATGCAGTTTCCTCTACCTGGTTCATTCCATCCTCTGAAGTTACAACAGCATTCAGCCATCAGCTCTGAGCTGTCCCAGCCTAAACATTTGAGAATTAAGCTCTAGGACATCCTTTGTGAGTGATGAACTCACTGCTCTTCACTGTTTCTAGCATGGTGGCAATTATGTACCATCCTTGAGAGGAAATACAGACCTTCAAATAACTTCCTGTGTTTTGAGGGTTAGGAGACTTGATTGAAAAGGCCCTCAAACCTGCCACTTACTTGGCTTCTTTCTCTAGGCCTGAGCTGAGTTAAGCTGACAGTCAGGAAAGGTGGGGGCCTCCAGGGGGAGCAGGGGGGTGGACATATTGGCAGGATGATTTTCTCCACCTGCCCAGGAGTTTGACTTCAGCCAGGCAGGGAGCTAGCTGTTCAGCAGCAGCCAGGGCTCTCTTTGGGCTTTTTCCAGGTTGATTTTTGCTCTCGTCAGCCTCCAGCTGTAGAGGTCCTAGCAGGAGGGAGGAGGCAGTGGAAACTAACTGTCGCTCTGGGTTTCATTTGCAGCAGATATTCTCTCCAGCTTTCAGCAGACCTTGCGCTCAGCCCTGCTGAGTCCCAGCCCGCACTGCCGGCCAGCGCTCTGCAGCCTCCTGTGCCATGACTTCTTCAGGTGAGGCGCCGGCGCGGCACGCTGCCTGCCCCCGCCAGCCCTCCTGTGGGCCGCGCTCCTGCGGTGGGGTTCGGAGGACCGGGCGGTGCGGGCCCCGTGCTGCTGCTGCTGCTGCCCCTCAGTGTTTGGGGAGAGTGAGTCATGTCCACGTGGGAAGCAGAGGGAGACGTGGTCATTGCCGCTCATGTTCCTCCCACAGATAGGAAGTTCTAGAAACCCTTCACTGTGGACACCTGGCTCTAGACCTTATAGCCGGGTTCCTTAGGACTTCTGTGAACGTGAAGAAGCTAGGCTGTGTCCAGTGGTGTAGAGTTGGAGAAGTTAATTGAGGAACTTAATGTTAACACAGCCTCTCTGTTTTGCTGACATTGTATTATTTATACGAGTTTGTTATTGTTGAATTTTACTTGTTGGTGGGGATGGGCATGGAAATGAGCTTATTTTTCTTCAGGCAGGCAGAAGATTGTTTTCTTTGTTTAGTAATTCGTGATGGAACAGCAAAGAAGTCAATTTAGAGGGAGGGCACAGTATAGCTGTCAATACTGTCGCTGGATTCAGAGAGATTTTTGAACCTCTCTCTTCAAGGTTAGTTTTAATTATGTGTCCTTCGTTTTTTAAATTTCCGTGTCTGCAGAACTTCTGCACAGGTTAACTCCTCATTCATAACTTTTATTAGCAAAATCAAACTCACGTCAGTTGTGAAACTAAAAATCCTTATGGGTTTGCAGTTGGAAAGCCTGAGAGAAATCAGAGTGAAGGGAGAGCTGATATTATCCCTGGAGGGGGCTCTAAGATAGGATGAGGTATATCATTAAACACAGCAGAGGGGGTATTTTCCTTGTGGTCACATGGGCTTTGTTACTCATGTTCCAAAAGAGCTATTCACACCTTTCCCATTATGAGTCCTTTAACCAAGGTATCTCCGTGTGTTTTAGGGGGGTGTTTCAGACTGATAGAGTCTCTGCGGAGAAGAATCTTTTACAGTAAATAGATTCTCTCATCACTGTGTGTGGTAGGAGTTCTGTAGTATGGCTTGTGGATGAAACAGAGGGGAGAGGAAGGGGACATGGGGATGCTTCTGGCTGACTCATGTTGATGTTTGGCAGAAGCCAACACAGCATTTTAAAGCTGAATTGAATTATCCTTCAATAAAAACAGAGGGAAGGCAGAACCACACACCGGCTCCCTCTTCCATAAATTGTTACATGTGAGGGGATTGTTGCCCATGGTGGGATTGTTGCCCGTGAGGGAAAAGCCCAGCCAGGGGCAGCGGGAGGAGGCAGGGCCGAAGCTCCTGCCGAGGCAGCCGAGCCATCTGATTTTACACTCTGGTCAAGGCATTTGTGCTCTTTCTGCCAAGCCAGAGGGAAACAGGTGCAAAGGTGAGGTGTGGAGACCCAGGAGAGGAGGTCAGCCCTGCTGGCTGCTGCTAAAGCCTCCTCCCAGGGGCCACGTTTGCTCGGAGCTAAGCTGGCTTTGGGACTGTCTGCAGCCCTGCAGGAAACCACCCACTCTTGTCACCTCTTCCCTGCCTGGCTGGAAAAGTGACCAGACAAAACAGGCGAAATGAGAAGATCCCTGTGACTTGTACCAGAAATGCCTCTTTCAGCAACCCTGTTTAATAGTTATTACTTCCCCAGAGGAGACTTGAAATCAGCAGCTGTTCTGTAACGGTACAGGCTTTTCTCCGAGGACGTTTCACATAACCACATCCTGCTACAACAAAATGTTGGGATGATTATGATGATTCTATTAAAACCACAGCATTTGTGTGTGTTTGTATATGCACACATGTGTGTGGTTAAGCGTGTATCCTCTTCACAGATCGCTTTGATATTCTTATAATATTGAATTCCCTATGGGCTTGTCCTATAGCACTTGTCTTCTGAACTGCTTAGTTACAGTAGAATCTTCCATGTGGTCAGGGAGATGTGTCTTTGTTGAGTGGCAGTATCGTGGTCTGCGGTTATGGCTTTGATATTTAATGTGCCTTCTTTAATCTGTTGTCCTGCATTTTTTTTTTCTCTTTGGCATTTAGGAATGATTTTCTAGAAGTTGTAAATTTCTTGAAAAGTTTAACATTGAAGAGCGAAGAGGAAAAAACTGAATTTTTCAAGTAAGTTCAGAAAATTCAGGCCTTAAAATTTAGTAACTTGGATTAAGTCCATGTAATCACTTCAAGTGTCCTAGAGAAGACGAGTCTGTCATTGGGTTTCTTAGACAGAGTTCAGTGACATTTCCTCTATGTCAGGCTCTCTGCTAGACCCTGGGAAGTATAGTTCTGGTGAAGGAAACAGATACAGACTGATAATCCTTAGACAGTAGTGGAGCTTGAGGGGGGTGTCCTGAGAACACAAGACGGGGCAGGGAGGAGGAGGTTAGAGAAAAGCTATTCTGGGCAGAGAGGCAATGTGAACCAGTGCACAGAGGCGAAACGCAGTAGGTCTTGTGTGTGGAGTGCGACCGCTTGAGTCCTGCTGGAGGGGGTAGGGCAGGCACCCTCGGATGTAGCTGAGAGGACTATTGACGCTATTGGTAAGCAGTGGGCTTCAGGCCTTGAAACTGTCAAAGGAGTGAAAACAGGCTGTGAGACAGATGACTCTCACCTTGGGTGGATTACTCTGTTTTCTATGGAGGGGGCACAGCTTTACTTCATGTAAGATTTGGGTTGGTTGGCAGACCATGGCAGGCCAGCAGTAGATGGGAAGCCTCATATAAGGGCAGTGATGGTAGAGTGAAGACACAGATAAGAAATATTAAAACATAACTGGCAAGCCTTAGTGATTATCACTAAACGAGCTGGAAAATACAGGAGGAAAGACGTAGGATCTGGTGTCCATGTTGGTTGGAAGTGGCTATGGGCCTCCTGGTACAGATGGACATGGGCCTTTGGGCAGATGGGTCTGCATCTCAGGAGAGGAGTCTGATGAGGATGAGCTGGAGGTGAATATTAAGGTTCATTAGCCTGTAGTCCATGAACAGTATGAAAAGGCAAAATGACAGGATACTGAAAGAGGTACTCCCCAGGTCAGTAGGTGCCCAGTATGCTACTGGAGATCAGTGGAGAAGTAACTCCAGAAAGAATGAAGGGATGGAGCCACAGCAAAAACAGTACCCAGCTGTGGATGTGACTGGTGATAGAAGCAAGATCCAATGCTGTAAAGATCAGTATTGCATAGGAACCTGGAATGTCAGGTCCATGAATCAAGGCAAATTGGAAGAGGTCAAACAAGAGATGGCAAGAGTGAACGTCGACATGCTAGGAATCAGCAAACTAAAATGGACTGGAATGGGTGGATTTAAGTCAGATGACCATTATATCTACTACTGTGGGCAGGAAGAAATGGAGTAGCCATCATGGTCAACAGAAGAGTCCGAAATGCAGTACTTGGATGCGATCTCGAAAACAACAGAATGATCTCTGTTCGTTTCCAAGGCAAACCATTCAGTATCACAGTAATCCAAGTCTATGCCCCAACCAGTAACGCTGAAGAAGCTGAAGTTGAATGGTTCTATAAGACCTACAAGACCTTTTAGAACTAACACCCAAAAAAGATGTCCTTTTCATTTTAGGGAACTGGAATGCAAAAGTAGGAAGTCAAGAAACACCTGGAGTAACAGGCAAATTTGGCCTTGGAATGCAGAATGAAGCAGGGCAAAGACTAATAGAGTTTTGTCAAGAAAATGCTCTGGTCATAGTAAACACCCTCTTCCAACAACACAAGAGAAGACTCTACACATGGACATCACCAGATGGTCAACACCAGAATCAGATTGATTATATTCTTTGCAGCCAAAGATAGAAAAGCTCTATACAGTCAGCAAAAACAAGACCAGGAGCTGACTGTGGCTCAGATCATGAACTCCTTGTTGCCAAATTCAGACTGAAATTGAAGAAAGCAGGGAAAATCGCTAGACCATTCAGGTATGACCTAACTCAAATCCCTTATGATTATACAGTGGAAGTGAGAAATACATTTAAGGGCCTAGACCTGATAGATAGAGTGCCTGATGAACTATGGAATGAGGTTCGTGATATTATACAGGAGACAGGGATCAAGACCATCCCCATGGCAAAGAAATGCAAAAAAGCAAAATGGCTGTCTGGGGAGGCCTTACAAATAGCTGTGAAAAGAAGAGAAGTGAAAAGTAAAGGAGAAAAGGAAAGATATAAGCATCTGAATGCAGAGTTCCAAAGAATAGCAAG
>SJXQ01004766.1:348119-420057 GCA_006408695.1 Aepyceros melampus
AAAAGCCTCTTGATGAAAGTGAAAGAGGAGAGTGAAAAAGTTGGCTTAAAGCTCAACATTCAGAAAAAGATCATGGCATCTGGTCCCATCACTTCATGGGAAATAGATGGGAAAACAGTGGAAACAGTGTTAGACTTTATTCTTTTGGGCTCCAAGATCACTGCAGATGGTGATTGCAGCCATGAAATTAAAAGACGCTTACTCCTTGGAAGGAAAGTTATGACCAACCTAGATAGCATATTCAAAAGCAGAGACATTACTTTACCATCTAAGGTCCATCTAGTCAAGGCTATGGTTTTTCCAGTGGTCATGTATGGATGTGAGAGCTGGACTGTGAAGAAGGCTGAGTGCCGAAGAATTGATGCTTTTGAACTGTGGTGTTGGAGAAGACTCTTGAGAGTCCCTTGGACTGCAAGGAGATCCAACCAGTCCATTCTGAACGAGATCAACCCTGGGATTTCTTTGGAAAGAATGATGCAAAAGCTGAAGCTCCAGTACTTTGGCCGCCTCCTGCAAAGAGTTGACTCATTGGAAAAGACTCTGATGCTGGGAGAGATTGGGGGCAGGAGGAGAAGGGGACAACAGAGGATGAGATGGCTGGATGGCATCACTGACTCGATGGACATGAGTCTGAATGAACTCCGGGAGTTGGTGATGGACAGGGAGGCCTGGCGTGCTGCGATTCATGGGGTCGCAAAGAGTCGGACACAACTGAGCAACTGAACTCAACTGAACTGAGCCTGTAGTCATTGACATTTTCCCGGAGAAAGTGGGTAGCATGAAAAGGACTTGGGGCACCCAGCTTGTCAGGGGGCTGGTGGGGAGGGAGTGGCTGACAAGTGAGGCTGAAGCAGTGGTTAGGGGAGATTCAGAAACAGGAGGGCTGGTATTCCAAATGGTAGAGAATTTGAGAAAGATAGTAATGACTTTGCCATTAAGAGAGCTTTTGTAACTTTGTCTTAGAAAAAGTCATTTCAGCAGGGAGAATCAAACTGCTGTGAATTGAAATGTGAGCAGAAGGTGAGAACATGGACTTTGGGTAAAACCTCCTGAAAAGCTTGGAGGAGAGAAACATGGAATTGCTACTGAGTTGCTAAGGGAGTCAAGTAAGGCTGTTTTTAAGGCTGGAAAAGATGGGAGCATGTCTTTGGACTCACAGAATGGAGCTGGTGGGAGTGAGGGCGGAACTGAAGCCCCCTTCATGCTGGGGGGCTGTTGGCCGGTGGCCCTGGGGTAGAGGGAATGTTGGAGTGATGGCCCTGTGGCGATGGCCTAAAATAAGAGGAATCCCTCTTATTTCCAGGTACCAAGGATTCCTCTTGGTACCTGGAAAAGAGGTGGGAATTATTCTGGCCATGGACCTGTTGTGGATAGTGGCTGAGGGGCTTGAAGGAGGTAATGCTTGGTATGGTCCATTTCCTCATTAGGTAGGAGACAAGATACTTGCTCAGGGTGATTGTATAGTGGCATGTTATTACTGTTAGTATCTGATGTCTGTGTATTTCTAAACAAAGTGCTTGTACTTAGCTTCTTGTAACAAAAGCCAGTGTTTTACCATAGAAACTTTAAGTAATGTAATATCCTATGTGTTTTAAAATGGGCTTCTCTGGTGGCTCAGACAGTAAAAAATCTGCCTGCAATGCTGGAGATCCAGGTTCGATCCCTGGGTCAGGAAGATCCCCTGGAGAAGGAAATGGCAATCCACTCCAGTATTCTTGCCTGGAGAATTCCATGAACTGAGGAGCCTGGTGGGCTACAATCCATGGGGCTCACAAAGAGTCGGACATGACTGAGCAACTAAGCACACATGTGTTTTAAATTTGAGAAAGTACCTTTTATTGACTAAAAATACTCTGGCTTATTAGGGAGGAAAGAGGACACTCTTGCTATTATTAATGAGGGGCAATTTGTTGAAAAAAAATTTCCTAGCTTGGATTGGAGGTTCTATATGTACTGACTAGCTGGCGTTGTCTCACACCTTCTATGTTTTTCTTAAATATCTGGGGACCCACCTGTTCAGTTTCCCTAGCCACATTTCAGATGCATCACTTTGATGATGTGGGCTAAAGCTGCATGTGTCTCAACTGCAAGTAAGCTGCTGCAGTGTCCCAGGCTTTTCTTCTTTGCCCCCAGATTCCTGCTGGACAGAGTCAGCTGCCTGTCAGAGGAATTAATAGCCTCACGGTTGGTGCCTCTTCTGCTTAACCAGCTGGTGTTTGCAGAGCCAGTAGCTGTTAAGAGTTTTCTTCCTTATCTCCTCGGCCCTAAAAAAGGTGAATTTTTTTCCAAAGTATTCTTGGTAATTACGGAGTTTGGGAATTATTCGTCCCCATTTAAACAGTGCACACTTACTGTGTGGTGATCTGAATGACCTGGGGAGCTTTTTCTAAATTTGCCTGTGCTTAGCCCCCTAGGTCTGAGACAGAGGGAGGACAGGTGAATACATATTTTCAAAGGTCCCCAAATGGTTCTGATCCCTGTCTCTGTCGAACGACCTTCCTTAACTGCTCGGAGGAGAGGACACACTTCCTGGCTTTGCAGAACAATTGCAACAATAATGTCAGTTGAATCTAGTATATAAAATTTCTCCTTGATTAGACATGACTGTATTAATACGGAGAGCTATCCACTCAGAATTATATTAAAACATAAGATTTCTTTGCAGGTCGTTAAGTATGATAAGAGTGTATCAGAAATGCTCCTGCAAGGTGGAGTGTACTTAAGACAGTTAAGCCTTGAGTAATATGGGGTCAAAGAAGCGCTTGCCTTTGGTTTGGGACATTAGTATTTCGAAGAGTACTTAGGATTGTGTGTGAAGATCCGGGCTCAGTTTATGCACTAGGCTTCATGCTCCTTTCACTGAAGTGATGAATTTTTTCCCCGTCTGATCTGCGGGAAGACAACACGCAGGGAGAAGCCCCCCGCCTCCTCTCACCAGCCCTGTTCCAGGCGCGGGTGATCCCTGTGCTGCTGCGGCTGTTCGAGGTGCACGAGGAGCACGTGCGCGTGGTGCTGCTGTCCCACCTGGAGGCCTACGTGGAGCACTTCACGCAGGAGCAGCTGAAGAAGGTCATCCTGCCCCAGGTAGGGGTGCTCGGGTCAGTGGCGGGCCCTCACTGAGCCACCCGGGGAGTGGGCTGGAAGGAACAGGGGGCTTGGGGGCATTTGGATAAGAGCTGAGAAGACCTGAAACAGCGTTTCAGGGTGGAAGCCTCCTGGAACCCGAAGGGCAGACACGAAAACTGCACTTCCAGGCCAGTCACCCAGGCGAAGCAGTTAAACCAGCATAGTCAGTCTTCACTTCTTTATAACCGGAAACCTGTAATTCTGCTTGCTAATTCTTGGGAGGAAAACTAACAAGATTGGTTTGTGGGATGCTTTGTGAAGAGAAACTGCATGTGTCATAATTAACGGACTATAGAAGAATTAGACGCTAGCCGAGAGGAAAGGAGACGGCTCCTGCTGTGGTTCTCAGCCCGCTGATCCTCCCCCAGGGCTCCTGGTGCCTTTGCCCACTCTGGGCCTCTGGGTTTGTGTTGGTTTCCTGTGACTGATGGAGCAGTTACCACAAACTGCGTGGCCTAAACAATAGAAATCTATTCTCTCATGAGTCTGGAGGCCAGAAATCCCCAGTCGGTGTCCGCCGGGCGCCCTCTGAAGGCGCTGGGGAGAGCCCTTCCGCGCCTCCTCCCAGCTTCTGGGAGCCCTTTGGGTTTCTTGGCTTGTCGCTGCGTTGCTTCAGTTTCTGCTTTTGTTGGCACGTGGCCTTTTTATAAGGACACTGGTCGTTGGATTTAAGGTCTACTCTAACCCACTATGACCTCATTTAAGGTCACGTTCTGGTTGGGCATGAATTTTGGGGAGACACTGTTCAACTCAGTATGAGATTTGGAAAGATTTTGTCTGTTTTGCTATGAGATTAATTTATTTAAAGATGATAAGGCCTGGTTTTAGGCCAGTTCTTGTGCCTAAGTACTGGGGCCATAGAGATGTGTAACATGCTCCCTGCTTTCAAGAAGTGAGAAGATGGGAGATAATGAATATTTGTTATCTGTGTAGCAAACTGCCCCAAAACTACTTAGTATATTAAAGCGACAGTCATCTTATTTATCTTTTGATTTATTTGGCTGCATTGGGCCTCAGTTGCAGCATGAGGGCTCTAGTTGTGGTGCACACTCTTGGTTGCTCCACGGCATGTGGGATCTTAGTTTTCCAACCAGAGATCAAACCTGGGTCCCCCACCTTGCAAAGTGGATTCTTAATCACTGGACCACCGGGGAAGTCCCACGACACTTTATTAATTCTCATAATTCTTTGGATTTCTTGAGCTCAGCTTGTGGGTTCTGTTGTTCCACATGATGTCAGTGGAGGCAGCAGTCATCTGGGGCCCCACAACACATCCACACAGCTCCTTGGCACCTCAGAGGAGAGGGTGGAAAAGCCAGGCTTCTCTGGGGCTCTCTCTCCACAGTCTCTGGACATCTCAGGGCCCTTGTTCCCCCATGTGACATCTCCACATGATTTCCCTAGCAAGGTCGGTGGACTTCTTACATGGCTGTCCAAGGTGACCACAAGAGCCCAAGCGCCTTCCTAAGGCATAGATTGGGAACTGACCACATCATTTCAGTCACATTCTCTTGATTGAAGTGAGGCACAGAAGTCAGGCCAGGTTCACTGTGGGGCGGGTTTATACAAGGCCATGGGTACTGGGGGTGTGGTTCACTGGGGGCTGGCTTCACAGCCTCGTTACTGTAGCATAGTGCTTTGTGTTTACATCTGCAGCAGTAGTTGTCACTCTACCTGTAGTTGTTTTGTGTCTGAGAATGTAGAAGAGGAATGAAGCACTCTAACTCTGAAACAGAGGTCCTGTCATAGGTCCTGATCAGTATTAGGTTTTTGAAAAAGTAATAGTGATTTCAGACTCTGAATGTTAAATCAGTATAACTAGCCTCAAACTCATCTATATTAATAAAAACAGGAACCATTACAGTCAACACATTTTTGCCAGTAAGAAATGTTTGTTAATTCCTGTAGCAAAAAAATCTGTGCTTCAGGATTCAATGAACTCTTGGAAAGCAATTTTTGTGTCCTGATGGTTGGGGAAACATTTTCTGTGCAAAAAAGTTGCCGAGGTGCTTGAAGAAGTGGTAGTCGGTTGGTGAGAGATCAGGTGAGGCAAAACCTTGTGGCCCAATTCATTCAGCTTTTGAAGCGTTGATTGTGTGCCGTGTGGTTGAGCGTTGTTGCAGAGAATTGGGCCCAGCCTGTTGACCAGTGCCAGCTGCAGGTGGTGAAGTTTTCATTGCATCTCATCAGTTTGCTGAGCATACTTCTCAGATATAATGATTTTGCTGGGATTCAGAAAGCTGTAGTGGTTCAGACTAGCAGCAGACCACCAAACAGTAACCATGACCCCCCTTTTTGGTGTAAGTTTGACTTTGGGAAGTGTTTTGGAGCTTCTACTCAGTCCAGCCACTGAGCTGGTCTTCGCTGGTTGTCATATAAAATCCCCTTTATGTTGCACATCACAGTCCAGTTGAGAAATGAGTCATTGTTGTTGGATAGGATAAGAGAAGATGACACTTGAAAATGACAGTTTTTTTGATTTCGGTCAGCTCATGAGGCACCCACTTATCAAGCTCTTTCACCTTTCCAATTTGCTTCAGATGCCGAAGGGCTGTAGAATGATTGACACTGAGTTCCTGGGTAACTTCTTGTGTGGTTGTAAGAGGATCAGTCAGTGATGCCCTCAGTTCATTGTTGTCAGCTTCCTGTGGCCGGCCACTATGCTCCTCATCATCAAGACTCGTCTCCTGTGCAGAACTTCTCGAACCACCACTGCACTGGACATTCGTTAGCAGTTCCTGGGCCAAATGCATTTGTTGGTGTTGCGAGTTGTCTCTTGCTTCCCGACCCATTTTGAACTCGAATAAGAAAATCGCTCCAATTTGCTTTTGTGTCTAACCTCATTTCCATAGTCTAAAATACATATAAACAACAAGTAATAATAATTAGCAAAAAACATAAAGCAATAAATGTGCATCAGAATGATGTGTGACATTAACCACATTTAAGAATATATTCCAGTATCAAACGGAAAAGCTCAGCAGTGCAAACCTGTGATTACTTCTGCAACAACCTGTTAACAAGTAGATATTCAGCATGTGAAAAGCAATGAAAACTCTCAGTGGAGTTACTTCCCCTGTAGAGGAATGACTTAGCTGATTTCCAACGTTCACTTGGGTGGCAGTGTGGAAGATGGACTATAGCAAGGAGGTTCAAGGAGGACATTACAGAATAGTCCTGCTCAGAGATGGCAAGGACTGGGGGAACATGGTGGCAGTGGTTAAGGGTAGAAGGGGGAGGACCCCATTCTCCACTAGATGGGAGAGTTTTGAGGATGACTGTTGGGTTTTTGGCTTGGCTGGTTTCTTACGATTACCATAATTAGCTGACAGAATTCTAACCATGATTTAGTTTACTTGTACAGCTGTGTTTTGAGACAGTGCCTGATTTGTTAGCATTGGACCTGATAATTTCTATATTGAGTCCTGTTGGAAACCTTTATCTTAGGTAAATGAGGAAACTGGACCAGAAAAATGAAATGATTAATTGGCTAAGTCATATTCGAATTCCCAGCAGAGATTGGACCAGAATCCAGGATTCCTGAACCCGTGATGCCCTCTCCACCAGCAGTCCGGTCATCCTGGCCTTGTGTCTGACTGGTGCAGACGCTTTGCCTCTGTCTTTTTTCTATACATGTTTGCCAATTCAGAGCAAAACCTCTCCGGTTAGCTCCTTGTGAATGTCTTAATCAAGGTTCTTCTGGTTGCAAGTAACTGAAACCCACTTAAATGGGCTAAAGCCCAAGAGAGACTTTAATCAAAGGATGTCAGTCTACCTAAGAGGGAAATCAGGAGCAGCTGGGACTCAGCCATATGGTCTTCATTCCTTTCCTTTCTCTTTATATCCATTCACGTTTGACTTTTGAAGACCAGCTTTTGTTATTTGGTATACACATGGCCAACTGTAGTTGCCCCATAGTTTCCAAGTTTACTGTCCTCCCTTTAAGCAAACGAGATAACCAGTTTCTCTAAATTCTAGTTTTTATTACTGGGAAAGAGATCATAATTGGCTCAGTTTGGGACAGGTGTTATATGCATCAGATATCAAAAAAGTTTTCACAGTCCTGTTCTTGTGTGTTAAGCTACAAGGTGAAGGACAGAGCTCTTAGTGACCTAGATGAGTGTTTAAAGTGTGCTTTGCAGAACATTGCCTGTCCATGAACTGTTTGCTATGGTTCTGCTGCATTGAGCTGAGTACAGATATGGAAAATTAACATTTAAAATCTTTTTTTTTAATTGAGGTACATTATGGACATATAGTTTCAGGTATACAGGAGAATGATTTGATATGTGTATATATTGCAGATGATCACAATAAGCTTAGTTACCATGTGTCACCATACAGTTATGAAATTTCTCATGATGAAACTTTAAAAAATATTCTTTGTGACTTTGAAATATGCAATACAGTATTATAACCTATAGTCACTATGCTGTATATTATATCTGCATGACCTTTTTATTTTATAATGTAGTATATGCCTCTTGACCCATTTTATTTCCTTTCTACCTCCTTACTTCCACCGGCAGCCACTAATCTGTTCTCTGTATCTGTATTCTTGTTTTTTTTTGTTTGTCTTCTACCCCACCTCCCCCACCACACACACACATATAAGTGAGCATTTGTCTTTCTGTGTCTGATTTATTTCCCTTAGCACAGCATAGTGCCCTCCAGGTCCGTCCATGTTGTTGCAAATGGCAGGATTTTATTCTTTTTGTATGGCTGAATAATCTTCCTGTGTGCATACTGCATTTTCTTTATCCATTCATCAGTAGATACTTTGATGTAAATAATCCTGCAGTGAATATGGGAGTGCATATGCCTTTTTGAGTTAGTAAGGTTTTTCCTCAAATAAACACCCAGAAGTAGAATCACTGGATGGTATGGTCATCCCATTTTCAATTTCCTGATGAACATCTATACTGTTTTCCATAGTGGCTGCACCCATTATGAAAATTCCCACCAGCAGCACCCAAGGGTTCCCTTTGTTCCACATCCTCGCCATCCCTTGATTCTTGTCTTCTTGATAATAGCCATTCTAGCAGGCATGCAGTGCTATCTCCTTGTGGTTTTGATTTGTATTTCCCTGATGTTTAGTGATCTTGAGCATCTTTTCGTGTACCTCAATGCCATCTTTATGTCATCTTTGGGAAAACATCTATTCATATCTTCAACTTAGTTTTTAGTCACATTGTCTTTCCCTTTGAGCTGTATGAGCTTTTTGTATATTTTGAATGTTAGCCCCTTATTAGATATATGATTTGCACATATTTTCTCCCGTTCAGTAGATTACCTTTTTACTTTTTGATGGTTTCCTTTGCCCTGCAGAAGCTGTTTAGTTTGATGTAGTCCCATTTCTTAGTTTTGGATTTTGTAATCTTTGCTTTTGGTGTCAGATCCAAAAATTCATCACCAAGGCTGTTATCAAAAAGCTTACTGCCTGTGTTTTTTTCTAGAAGTTCCATCATTTCAGGTCTTAAGTTTGCATCCTTAATCCATTTTAAGTTAATGTGTTATAAGACAGTTGTCCAATTTTCTCAACACTTATTGAATAGACTGTCCTTTCTGCATTGTGTATTCTTGGCTATTTCTGTCATAAATTAATTGACCATATATGTATAGGTTTATTTCTAGGCTATTTTGTTCCATTGACCTATGTGTCTGTTTTATGCCAGTACTATACTATTTTACTGTAGCTTTGTAATATGGTTTGAAATCAAGGAGTGTGAGGCTTCCAGCTTTGTTCTTTCTGAAGGTTGCTTTGGCTATTCCGAGTCTTTTGTGGTTTCATACAAATTTTAGGATTGTTTATTCTAGTTCTGTGAATAATGTCATTGGAATTTTGATAGGGATTGCATTGAGTCTGTAGATTGCTTAGAGAACTATGGGCAGTTTATTAACAATATTAATTCTTCCAATCCATGATGGATTGGAAAGAATATCTTTCCATTACTTTATGTCTTCTAAAGTTTCTTTCATCAGTTTCCTGTAGTTTTCAGTGTAGAGGTCTTCCACGTCCTTGGTTAAATTTATTTCTATGTATCTTACTCTTTGATGCAATTATAAATGGGGTTATTTTTTCTTTTTCTGAAAATCCATTATTAGTGTATAGAAATGCTACAAATTTCTGTATATTGTGTATAGTTTTACAGTACTTATTTTCTGATTTAAATGTCTTTGCCCCCCTCCCCCCTCCTTGCTTAATTGCTATGACTCGGGTTTCCAACACTGTTGGCAACAGTGGGCATCCTTGGCTTGTTCCTCATCTCAGAGGGAAGGCTTTCGGCTTTTTGATGTAAGGTTAAGTGTAGGCTTGTTGTATATGGTCTTTATTATATTGAGGTATGTTTCCTCTATATGCAGTTTGTTGAGAGTTTTTATCATAAATAGATGTTGAATTTTGTCAGATACTTTTTCTGTGTTCATTGAGATGATCATATGATTTGTATCCTTCGTTTTGTTACTGTAGTTCATTACATTGATTTGTGGATGTTCCACCATCCTGGCATCACTAGAAAAAAATTCCACTTGATCGTGGTATATGATCCTTTTAATATATTGTTGAATTGTTTTCTAATTTTGTTGAGGATTTTGGCATCTTACATTCATCAGGAATTCACTGCAGTTCAGTCGCTCAGTCATGTCCGACTCTTTGTGACCCAAGGACTGCAGCACGCCAGGCTTCCCTGTCTCTAACCAACTCCCAGAGCTTGCTCAAACTCATGTCCATCAAGTTGGTAATGCCATCCAGCCATCTCATCCTCTGTCTTCCCCTTCTCCCACCTTCAAACTTTCCTTGCATCAGTTCTTCCAATGAATATTCAGGACTGATTTCCCTTATGGACTGGTTGGATCTCCTTGCAGTCCAAGGGACTCTCAAGAGTCTTCTCCAACAACACAGTTCAAAAGCATCAATTCTTTGGCGCTCAGCTTTCTGTATAGTCCAACACTCACATCCATACATGCCCACTGGAAAAACCATAACTTTTGACTAGACAGACCTTTGTTGGTAAAGTAATGTCTCTGCTTTTTAACATGCTGTCTAGGTTAGCAAGCATCTTTTAACTTCATGGCTGTAGTCACCATCTGCAGTGATTCTGGAGCCCAAAAAAATAAAGTATGTCACTGTTTCCATTGTTTCCCCATCTATTTGCCATGAAGTGATGGGACCGGATGCCATGATCTTTGTTTTCTGAATGTTGAGCTTTAAGCCAACTTTTTCACTCTCCTCTTTCACTTTCATCAAGAGGTTCTTTAGTTCTTCACTTCTGCCATAAGGGTGGTGTCATCTGCATATTTGAGCTTATTGATATTTCTTTGAGCAATCTTGATTCCAGCTTGTGCTTCATCCAGCCGGGCATTTCACATGAAGTACTCTGTATATAAGTTAAATAAGCCGGGTGACAATACACAACCTTGACTGTAGTCCTTTCCTGATTTGGAACCAGTCTGTTGTTCCATGTCCAGTTCTAACTGTTGCTTCCTGACCTGCATACAGATTTCTCAAGAGGCAGGTCAGGTGATTTGGTATTCCCAATTCTTGAAGAATTTTCCACAGTTTGTTGTGATCCACACAGTCAAATGCTTTGGGTGGTCAATAAAGTAGAAGTATATGTTTTTCTGGAACTCTCTTGCTTTTTCTGTCATCCAGTGGATGTTGGCAATTTGATCTCTGGTTCCTCTGCCTTTTCTAAATCCAGCTTGAACATCTGGAAGTTCACAGTTCACGTACTATCGAAGCCTGGCTTGGAGAATTTTGAGCATTACTTTGTGAGCATTCTTTGGCATTGCCTTTCTTTGGGGTTGGCATGGAAACTGACCAGTCCTGTGGTCACTACTGTTTCCCAAATTTGCTGGTATATTGAGTGCAGCACTTTCACAGCATCATCTTTTAGGATTTGAAACAGCTCAACTGGAATTCCATCACCTCCACTAGTTTTGTTCATAGTGATGAACAAAAGGCCTACGTGACTTTGCATTCCGGGATGTCTGGCTCTAGGTGAATGATCACACCATCGTGGTTACTTGGGTCACGAAGATCTGTTTTGTATAGTTCTTCTGTGTATTCTTGTAACCTCTTCTTAATATTTTTGGCTTCTGTTAGGTCCATAACTTTCAGTCCTTTATTGTGCCCATCTTTGCATGAAATGTTCCCTTGGTTTCTCTAATTTTTTGAAGGGATTTTGGCCTGTAATTTTTTTCTGGTGTCCTTCTCTGGTTTTGTGTCAGGGTGATGTCAACCTTTTAAAAGGAGTTTTAAAGAAGAAGTAGTTTCCCTCTTCTCTTTTTTTGGGAAGAATTTGAGAAGAGTTGGTATTCATTCTTCAGATGTTTGGTAGAATTCACCAGAGCAGCTATCTGTCCTAGACTTCTGTTTGTTGGTAGGTTTTTGGTTACTGATTCAGTCTCCTTACTTGACTGTCCAGATTTTCTACTTTTTTATGACTCAGTCTTGATAGGTTGTATGTTTCTAGGACTTTATCCATTTCTTCTAGTTTGTCAAATTTATTGGTACATTAATTGTTCATAGTGGGGCTTGCCAGGTGGCTGGCTGAGTGGTAGGGAATCCGCCTGACAATGTACAAGACGTGGGTTTGATCCGTAGATTGGGAGATCCCCTGGA
The DNA here is from genome assembly GCA_006408695.1 of Aepyceros melampus. Classification (NCBI taxonomy): domain Eukaryota; kingdom Metazoa; phylum Chordata; class Mammalia; order Artiodactyla; family Bovidae; genus Aepyceros; species Aepyceros melampus. The sequence continues at coordinate 359,869 of SJXQ01004766.1, forward strand.
GAAGGAAATGGCAACCCACTTCAGTATTCTTGCCTGGGAAATCCCATGGCCAATAGAGCCTGGTGGATTACAATTCATGGGGTTTCAAAAGAACTGGACACGACTTAGGGACTAAACAGCCACCACGGTTGTTCATAGTAATCTCTTATGACCCTTTGTGTGGTACCAGTTGTCACGTCTCCTTTCATTTACGATTTTGAGTCCTCTCTCAGTGAGTCTTGCTGAAGATTTGTCAATTTTATCTTTAGAATAAATCAGCTCTTCAGTTCAGTAGCTCAGTCGTGTCCAACTCTTTGCGACCCCAGGAACTGCAGCACGCCAAGCCTCCCTGACCATCACCAACTCCCAGAGTCCACCCAAACCCATGTCCATTGAGTCGGTGATGCCATCCAACCATTTCATCCTCGGTCGTCCCCTTCTCCTCCTGCCCGCAATCCCTCCCAGCATCAGAGTCTTTTCCAATGAGTCAACTCTTCACATGAGGTGGCCAAAGTACTGGAATTTCAGCTTTAGCATCATTCCTTCCAAAGAACACCCAGGACTGATCTCCTTTAGAATGGACTGGTTGGATCTCCTTGCAGTCCAAGGGACTCTCAAGTCTTCTCCAACACCACAGTTTAAAAGCATCAATTCTTTGGTGCTCAGCCTTCTTTACAGTCCCTCTCATATCCATACATGACCACTGGAATCAGCTCTTAGTTTCACTGAATTTCTGTTTTCTTTTTTCTGTTGCATTTATTTCTGCTGGGTTATCTTCTTCCTTCTGCTGACTCTGAGGTCTCTTTTTCTGGCTTCTTGCGATGTGGAGTCACTTGCGTGGAGTTTATTTCTTCAGCTGGCGTCTATTAGTGTCAACATTCCTCTTAGAGCTGCTTTTGCTGCGTCCCATCGATGTGTGCATCGACGGTGTGTTTTATCTCCATTTTCATTTGTCTCAAGATATTTTTGATTTCTCCTTTGACTCATTGGTTGTTCAGTAGCATACTATTTAATCTCCCCATTTTTGAATTTCCAGTTTTCTTCTTATAATTGATTTCTAATTTCATACTCTTAGGGTCAGAAGATACTTGACTGATTTCAGTCTTCTTAAATTTTTCAAGATTTGTTTTGTCACGTGACCTATGAACCGTCTTGGAGACTGTTCCGTGTGCCCTAGAGAAGAATGTGTGTTCTGTTTCTTTGGGATGAAATGTTCTTTGTAGATCTAAATCCATCTAATGTGTCATTTAAGGCCAACATTTTCTTAATATTTTCTGTCTGGATGATCTATCCATTGATGTAAATGGGATATTAAAGTCCCCTGCTATTAATATATTGCTCTATTTTTCTCTTTAAGGCCTGTTAATATTTGTTTAAGGACTTCCATGTAGCTCAGACAGTAAAGAATCTGCCTGCAATGCAGGAGACCTGTGTTCAGTCCCTGGGTCGGGAAGATCCTCTGGAAAAGGGCATGGCAACCCACTCCAGTATTCTTGACTGGAGAATCCCATGGACAGAGGAGCTTGGCGGGCTACAGTCCATGGGGTTGCAAAGAGTCAGACACGACTGAGCAACTAAGAACCAGTGTTTGCTTTAATTTATCTGCTCCTATGTTTGGTGCATAAGTATTTATAAATGTTATAAATGTTGGATTTATGTATCATCATGTCCTGCCTTCTTTTATTACTCTGTTTTAAAGTTTGTCTTGTCTGATTTAAGTATAGCTTCCCTAGATTTCTTTTGGTTTTCATTTGCATGGAACATCTTTTTCTGTTCCTTCACTTTCGATCTATGTATGTCCTTACATGAGAAGCCTCTTATGGTGTCATACAGATGAGTCTTTTTTTTTTTTTTAATCCATTCAGCAACTCTGTCTTTTGGATGGAGTATTCAGATTCACCAACAATTTGGGGAACTGCCTACAGCCTTACCATTCTGAATGCATCCATCTCATCTGAGCTCAGATGCTAAGCAGGGTCGGGCCTAGTTAGTACTTGAATGGAAGACCACCTGGGAATACTTGGTGCTGTAGACTTAAAAGGGCTGAGCCCTTGGAGGACTCTGTGGCTGTGGCTTGGAGGCAAGAGCCGACAGGCATCATAATCTAAAAACTTTTATAGCAACTTAACAGTCATCTTATTTCTAATACATTTCTCATGTATTTATTTGACTTCATTTTTATTGTATCATCAAAAAAGTATCAGGATGTGCTGGATTGGGAAGGGAAAACATTGGTCCTTGACCACAAATAAAGAGCCACTGACCTAGAACACATCTAAGAAATGAAGTTCACTTGAACACACACAGTCTGACTGCAGTCCAGCTACTTGTTGGGGTTGGGGGAAAGGGAGGAGAGGCAGGCGATATGGTTGTGTACATTTACTGCCCAATTTACTCCTAGGTTTTACTGGGCCTGCGTGATACCAGCGACTCCATCGTGGCCATTACTCTTCACAGCCTAGCAGTGCTGGTCTCGCTACTTGGACCAGAGGTGGTTGTGGGAGGAGAGAGAACCAAGATCTTCAAACGCACTGCTCCAAGCTTTACTAAAACTGTGGACCTTTCCCCAGAAGGTAAGAGTGATTAAAAGGTCCAGTTAGATTTTAAACATTATACAAGTAACAGATTATATTAAAATGATACAGAGAATTAAAAGGTAAAAGTTCATTTCCCTTTTTCACCTCCTTCTGGGGCATCTAAGGTAACCAATTTTACTGGTTTAATGGAAATTCTTTCATCCTTTTTGTAAGCCCACAAAGACACAAATGTTATTTTAACACACACACACACACACACATGATTTTTTAAAAAAATACTATGCAGTTCCACAACTTGATTTTTTTCATGTAACAGCTTATCAGGGACCTGTCTCCAGGTCAATACATGCTGCTACTGCTACTGCTAAGTCGCTTCAGTCATGTCTGACTCTGTGCGACCCCATAGACGGCAGCCCACCAGGCTCTGTCGTCCCTGGGATTCTCCAGGCAAGAACACTGGAGTGGGTTGCCATTTCCTTCTCCAGTGCATGAAAGGGAAAAGTGAAAGTGAACTCGGTCAGTCGCAACCGACTCTTCTCACCCCATGGACTGCAGCCTACCAGGCTCCTCCACCCATGGGATTTTCCAGGCAAGAATACTGGAGTGGGGTACATAACTAACTAATAATGTTTTGATAGCTGCCTAATATTTCATTGACTATAATTCATTCAGTGACCTCCCTCCCTGTTGATGGCTGTTGCACTCCTTTCTAAATTTCTTACTGAGTCAAAGAATATACAGAATATTTTACATCTTAATAGTGTCAGTTTCCAAAAAGGCTGTAGCAGCTCTTAGTGACACCTTAGTGTTTTAAGTTCTTTTGATTTTGATGGCCTGTTAGGTGACAAGCTGATGATTTTTACGTACTTAAGAGAAAAAAAATCCTTAACTCTGATGTTCCCATTGAAATATTACCTGGGAAGTGGCAGTAATTTCTGGTCTTTATAGGCTGTAAGAGTAAGAATTTTGTATTGACAGTGCCATTGCGTCTTTGCTCCTTTATATAACCCTAAAGGATGATGGCCATGTTATGAAGCTCTGAATCTCTGATTCACTTCTCAGTGATAGTGAGTAGAGAGCATGGAAACAGTTATTAGTAAAAAAGAACTGCCAGACTTTTCTTTAATTTTGTTGCCAAGAGAATTTTTAAAGCAACACTGACTCCCTCAAATTCTGAGGAGTCAGTGCTTCCTTGATGCTACTGAGTCAGTGTTAGTGCGACTCTGAGGAGCTTCAAGAGGGTGATGTAGAAACTGTCGCCACCTCTTCAGCCATGAAACATCACACCAAACTGAGTGAGGTCTGTTGTTACCAGTTTTTCTTTCAGCAGAGCACATAAAGAGCAGATGAAGGGTTTATATTTCATACTAGAGGAATTTCTGGCCAGAGGAGAGGATAGGCATAGTTTTGAGATAAGGTTTAGGGGTCAGTCTCTAGGGACAGCTTTACATGTTGGATTAACAAAAGTCCCCACTCCCAACAACTTTATTGGATGGGGTTTTCTGGTTCTAGATATTTTACATACTCTCCATTTGGATCACTCTGTAATCTGAATAGGAAAAGAAAAGGGCACCAAAGCATCAATAGCAGATACGTTTTTATTAAAATAGATTTTCCTGAAAACTTGAATCCCACTAACTTACCATGTTAGACTCTTCATCCAGGATGGCTGAAACCCTGGTGGCAGCGTGTATTCCAGACTTATGGTAGAGAGAGGCCCTCGTCCTATAGGGCAGAGGGGCTGCCGGGAGAGGGGCGCGTGTGTAAAGTACTCTTAGATTTTTTTTCCTTCTATTCTTACAGTTTACCTGCATGATCAGACTTAAGAATGAAGGCTGATACTAAGGTTTATGAAAAATGTACCTGAGGGAAATAAGTCTGCATGAACAAGAGTTAGGGAAGACAGTGTAGATAAGGGGACAATTTGTAAGAAAAATTAGTAGGTTTCAGCAGGGAGGATGGTGGTAGAAATATGCAAGAGGGTGGTGGGCTTGCAAAGTTCAGACTGGGGTGAGGAGGGGAGGTGCGGCCTGTGATGACTCAGCCAGGCCACCCCCTCATTTTCCTAAGGCAGACGCAGTAGTCGTCGGGAATTTGGCTAGGATCCTTTTGACAGTACTCATTCTTAAAAGTATGAACTTTCTAAAACGTGCTAAAGACTACATTTTCTTAAAACATTTTTCTTTTTCCAGTTGGGAGTTAAATGTCCATGACATAAAATTTACTGTTTTAAACATTTTAAAGTGTACAGTTTTGTGGCATTATGTTTCATATACGTGTGCTTGTACTCTCTACTCTTAAAAGGAAAGTAGAATCAAGTAGTTTTAAGTCACCACTGAGATGTTTTTAAATTCTGTTAATTTTATAACTAGGTATCCTAAAGGTTTTCTCTATTCCAAATGCTTACCTAATGCTTGAATCCTTTGTTTACCACCACATGGAAACTTCTGTAGTAGGTATGACTCTCCAAATATTTGCAGGTATCCTCTCCCAGCAGGTTATCTTTTATCTGTGTTAAATATACCCCTCCTCTTAATGTTGCTCACCTAACATGTGATAGGAAAAGAAGCAATTTACTACTCTTCATTTTTTGGAGTTTTTTATTCATCTTCAGATTCTCCTGTGCACGTCACCTGCAGCCAGCGCAGTCAGAGCTTGCCAATCTTGAAGAACCCCTCCCCTGGCATATTCCCTAAATGTTTTTCTGGCAACATGCCCATCAACAGCAAGAAGCACATACCGCGAGATTACTACAGTACTTTTCTACAGACAGGTAGATTTATTAAATTTATACAGCTGTTCCACTGCTTGGTGAATGTTTTCATGAGTAATTAAAATTCTGAAACTAACGGGCACTTTGGGACTATTGAGATTTAATTTTACAATTATGTAGTCAGCTTGGGTGCATCTTTTTTCCCTGGATTACAGGGTAAATACTTGTCTTTTCTTCGTAACTGGTGGAGACATTGCTTGCATTCTTTTTTGCACCAGATACTTCACTTTGGGGACTTTCCCCAAATTATATCAAAGTATGATAGTTCTGGAAGATGGTATCAGGTGTACCATGACAGAGGAGTTCAAAGGCATTTTGTGATTAAATAAGTGTGTGGGATTAAGCACACAGTCAGACCATACTACAAAGGACTTCATGACTGTGCTAATAAAAATCTATTTTAAATGAAGATATGTTAAAGTGAGGCAACGTACTTGAGCATACAACACTTTCTCAAGGTGTACATAATTAAAGTCTTGACGGTATCAGTGCCTGGCTAGAACATTTTTGTATTCGTAATATAGTATGTTTGAGTATTTAGTAAAGGATTAGGTGCTCCAGTTAATTGTTGCTTGGTATGTGCCCATCAAATCACATGTGTTTAGCTTGTATCTTTGTTGGTTTATGTTCTGGTGGGCTATCTCACAGTTCAGTGCACATGCATTATTTCCAAGGAATTGGGTCTATACATTTCTTCAGTGTTAACTTTCTCCTAAATATATTGCATGTCTTAACCAACATTTTATGAGAATAACACTTGTACATATATATCCCCCCACAGATGATCAATTTTCTCAGCCTATCAAATTTCCCATCAATGGCATCTCTGAAGGAAAATTACCTCAGGAGACAGTGAAAATTTCCCATCAAGTTCTAAAAGGTCTGAGGAGTGGCCTGACTGGAGTGAGCCTGAGGAGCCTGAGAACAAAACTGTCAACATAGAGGTCTGTCCTTCAGATCCCCATGCAGTGGCCCAGTCCCCGCTGACCAACGTGAATGCAGAGGAGCAGCCCTGGGATGACTTTGAGCCTGGCAGCTTAGATACTGAAGTAAACCTGGAAGGTGGAATGATGGCCGCAAGACCTGTTACCTCAGGGGAGCAAAAGGCCACTCCTGCTTTGCCTTCAAAATCGAGCCTACCCCAAAAGACCAGTCTCGCACAAAGCAGGGATGATCCAGGCCAAACCAAGCCACCGAAAGTGTTGTCACAAGAAAGGCGCCTTAAAGTTCCATCAGAACTGGGTTTAGGAGAGGAATTTACCATTCAGGTAAAAAAGAAGCCAGTGAAAGACCCAGAGTTGGACTGGTTTGCTGATATGATCCCAGAAATTAAGCCTTCAGCTGCTATTCTTATTTTGCCTGAACTGAGGACAGAAACAATGGTTCCCAACAAGGATAATGTCTCATCAGTGATGCACTTTTCCTCAAAATTTGCTGCAGCAGAAATTACTGAGGTGAGGATCATTAAATTGTGTTATTAGTCTACATATTTCCCTCACAGGCAGCAGTTACACTGTCCCATTTATAAAGAAAAAAAAATACACTCTCCCAGTGAGAGAAGACTGATGTCCACAACTGGTTTATTAACGTGATCAGAAAATGAACAAAATCAGTTCCTGTCAATGGCATCTTTTTTTCTTCCCCAGGAAAATGTATTAATAGAAGTGCTTGGGCTAAGTGTTAAATAGTCCTTGTGAAAGTTTTTTTTTAATGCTGTGATTTTGTAATAGCGGATCCAAAGTGACCTATTTTTCACGTTTCTGTTAGAGTAAATTATGTATGAAGAAATGTATTCTGGCATCGAAAGACACGTGTTGGGCCCCTTTTAAATTCCCAGTCTTTCAAATCTGAATGGACTTGTTTCAGCAGGTTGCCCTTGTTTGCTCTCTTTCGTTGCAGGGAGAGTCTGCAGGCTGGGGGGAAGACGGTGATCTGAACTGGGATGATAACGGCTGGTGACAGTGGCTGCAAGTCACTTTTCAGGAAAAAGGATTTCTTTAAAACAAGGGAAAAAAATCAAACTAATACCTCAGGAGCAGGCACTGCAGATGAGAAAGCCCCAAAGCATCCTGTTTTTCTCATGTCAGGAGCTCTTTATCCAGGCTGCCAATGGAAGTGAGAAGAGACCTGGCTTGCTGGCGGAGAGCCCTGGGCAGTGCAGAGGTTCACAGCCCTTCTCAGAGGAAGAGCCTGTGCGTCTGATGGAGGCCAGTTTCTGTGAAGAGCAAGTGGCTGTGGAAAGGTGGAACTTACTGCTTTCTTCCAGAATAATTCTGGAAGTAAAGAAAATAAATACAAAAATTCAAGCTGATTAGCTTAATTCTGTGCCATTTCTTTGTCAGAAGAGTAAACTCTATTATGGAATACAACTTACTGAAAAACTTTTAGCTATAAAGTATATAAATGATTTTAAATTGCTAAGGTTTCCTTAGGCAGCTTATTTCTTTGTTTACAGAGGTAGTGAGTGAGTGGCCCTGTGGAGACCTGGGCAGTTACCGACTGTTCCACTTGTATTACCTTGTACCAAAGTCCTTAATGAGAAATATCCCTCACAATCCTGCTCTCTAAATGTCCAAAAATAAAGACTTATTTTCACTAGATTCAACTTCAGAAAAGTTTTATGTGTTAGATCATGTACAGATGTCAATATTTTCATTTACAAAATGTACTATAGGATAACAAAAAAATCATATTCAACTCATTTACCTAGTTGACAAAATGGTCTAGTCCACTAACTCTTCACCTTAAGAGTACCTGACGTTTTAGCTTATCAATCCTTTCCTGAAGTGTCTCCATTTCCATCAGGAGCCAGTCTGGAGGAGGAGACTTCTGGAGTAGTAACTCGATTGCTTCCAAGGCTGCTATTGCTGCTTGCAGGTTGACCTGTACTCATCTTCTGAGGGGAGCTCGTGACGGGCTCTTTTCACACAAGGCTGGCAAATGAGAAAAACATATAATGCCATGATCCCCATTCCAAATAGGACTTTCTTTTTGGACTAAAGCTTACAAGGACAAATTCTAAAATTGTAAAGTTTTATACGGAAATTTTATTCTAGTCTTTGGATCACAGGGGCAGGAGACCCCTACCCCCGCCTTCATCTGGAGAGAGACATGAAGGCAGCGTTGATTTGCGACAGGGATTCAGGGTGCTACCACAACTGATGCTCAGGGTCCGAGGAAACGAAGAGGTGCTGCCTTGTCCAGTGATTCCAGGTGAGTGTTCTTTAGCCATATAATCTGTCCTTACAAAAAAGCCCCAAGTATGAATTTTTTAAAATGCCCTTTTCTTTTTAATGCTAAGTTTATAATGATGCTTTCACTGCACCAGAAGGAGGACAAAGGGTTAGAGCCATACAGTTTTTAAAATCATTGTCTTCCTAAAGACAGTTGTAATATATAAATTCTTTAGGGCTTATTTACATTACTGATATATTTAACTTTGTAGATTTAAGGCATAAAAGTTAACACGTCTTCAGTTCAGTTCAGTCGCTCAGTCATGTCCGACTCTGCGACCCCACAAATCGCAGCACACCAGGCCTCCCTGTCCATCACCAACTCCCTGAGTTCACTCAAACTCATGTCCATCGAGTCGGTGATGCCATCCAGCCATCTCAACCTCTGTCATCCCCTTCTCCTCCTGCCCCAATCCCTCCCAGCATCAGAGTCTTTTCCAATGAGTCAACTCTTCACATGAGGTGGCCAAAGTACTGGAGTTTCAGCTTTAGCATCAGTCCTTCCAAAGAACATCCAGGACTGATCTCCTTTTAGAATGGACTGGTTGGATCTCCCGCAGTCCAAGGGACTCTCAAGAGTCTTCTCCAACACCACAGTTCAGAAGCATCAGTTCTTCGGCACTCAGCTTTCTTCACAGACCAGCTCTCACATCCATACATGACCATGGAAAAACCATAGCCTTTACTAGAAAGACCTTTGTTGGCAAAGTAATATCTCTGCTTTTGAATATGCTATCTAAGTTGGTCATAACTTTTCTTCCAAGGAGTAAGCATCTTTTAATTTCATAGCTGCAACCAGCATCTGCAGTGATTTTGGAGCCCCCCAAAATAAAGTCTTGACACTGTTTCCACTGTTTCCCCATGTATTTCCCATGAAGTAATATGTCTTGAAAACCAATTATTAGGTTTTTAAGTGTTGTAACTTACATTTACCATTATGGATTGCCATTCCAAATATACTATTAGTGCTCAAACAATTTTAAATATCGTTAGAAATGTCAGATTTCTGCCTTTTGATAGATGTAATTTCTGGATTGTGATGAATGAGGCAAAGGAGCAAACTAAACATTTAAGAAGGTATGTGAATCAGTTTTCTTCGGTGGTTCAAAAACTACTGCATTTGTAGCATCACTGGTACAAGGACATAACTTTTCCAAAGGTTACTGCAAATAATTTAAAGTTACATTAAAAGTATATTCAGTATGATGTTTAAAACTTTTTTTGGAGTCCTACCTCTGTTCTCTGTGTTGTTAGCCTTCTAGAAAGAAGAAATGTGATTTTTAAAAGAGCAGCTACCATAAAACAATTTCACATGTCTATTCTGTATGAGGCAAAGAACCACACTAGTTTCTGTTTTACTTTTGTAAGTAATAAAGCAAAATTTTTATTAAAGCTTGATCCACAGTGAAGAGCAGTCCATACCTGTAAAGATGACATCTTTGTTTCTTCTTGAGTAACTTTAGCAAAAGGCTCCCAGAAAGTACCTTTTTCCTGTTTGATACGTTCCACTCTCGCAGCTGTAGTTTCATCTACAAACCCTGTCTGCCAGAGACCATGAAGAACCAAGTAAATACAAACATTAGCACTCTCAACTCGTTATCAAAATGGTGTGATACTCAGTGAAAAGACCTGTGTGTATTAAATGCTGAATGTTTAACTACAAGGCTCAGCTTGTGAACTAGGCAAATCTGGAAGTAAGTTGGACTCATCTGTAAAAATCATCCTCAGTGTGATTTGGGTAAAAATATTTTAGAGTGTATGCCTTCCCTACAGAAAAAGAAAACAAAAACGATCATCTGCTAGCCTTTCCTGAACAGGGTGAGAAATTTTTAAAAGAACCATGCACACACACTTACTTACATCAGCTTATATATAATATATGCATATATATAAAAGAGAGACATAGCCCACTTCAATGAGATATTCTTAAGAAAATTAATAGCCACTTCAATGAGATATTCTTAAGAAAATTAAGTACTTAAGCATAATTCACTTTATCCTAGTATTCTAAATTTGTGGTTTAACTGTTCTATTGGTGTTTCAGTTGACCTTTAACTTACATCCTACCACTGTCCCCAAGTAAGTTTCAAAGCTCACACAAAATATGGGAGCCACTACTTGGAAAAGCCCTGACTGTGTGAGACCGGTGATGGTGAGTTCCTGGTGAGGGATCCGCATTCTTCTTCTCTGGGCCTGGATGATCAATGCTGCAGCATCCCGGGCTACAGCCAGTGACCAAGGCTTTCACTTCTGACTGCAGTGAGGTCCCCACTGCTTAATAAGCTAACAGGATATTCAACCTGGCAATAATTTTTTAAAAAGTAACATAACAATATATGTTCTGCTACTTGGATGCTATACAAATAAAATACCTTCTCCAAAAAGGACACAACTTTTTTCTTTGTTTCTTCAGAACTGAGACATTGTGGAACTATCTCTTCATGAGTTGTTCCCTATTAAAAGATTGATAAAGCTAATTTCAGTACATTTTAATAACCTGCAAAAGGAAGTACACAAGTTTTAAGAGCTACTTTAATTAAAAATGCAACTTTAAAAGAAAAATCGCTCAAAAGAGAATAAGCTCATAGTTATTTGAGCGTGCACAAGTATAAAGTTGTGAGCTGTAACAATTTCTGCCCAATCATCCCAACATTTTTGGGTCCCATTATGATGAAGGGCAGGACTGTACAAGGACGGCTAAGAGTAAAACAGCCCAGGGCAGGGTCGCCTTCTCTACAGAGCTGAGCTAACAGGTCTGTGTTCATCAACTTAGCTCCCATGAAAGGTGGAGATGAAATATATTATCATTCAACCCCAAACAGCATCTGAATTAGGACACCTAGTCTGAATGCTTGTTCTGATCATTACTACTGAGGACCTTAGGAAAATCACTTCCCTTCTCTGGCCTTCATTTTTAGATCCTATAAAACAGAAGGCTAGTAATATCTCCTCCAGAAATTTTATGGCTAAGATACAAAAAGCAGCTCTATACATGTTTTTGGAGTATTTTGCAATATCAGAAAATGTTTTAGACATCATTGTGATAGACTGGCCTTCTAATTAATTACCTCGGCAAACTGAGTAAATGCCTCCAAGGAATGTTGTTCTAGTAGCCAGGTGCTGTCAGCTAGCAGTGAAGCAAAAACAGAAGACAGACTGGGCAGAATTCTGTCCTACAAAGAAAACCAAACCTTGTTAGAGGAGAACCTCAGCAGAGGTTACCAGTGTTCCATCATTCTGTCCCAGGGAACACAACAAAACGTGTTAAATTGTGTCCCTCCTTTGCTCTAAGCCCCACTACCTTTGTGTTAGCTCTCCTATCAGATGTGCTTCCAGCTGCCGGGTGTTCGCTTCCCATTTCCCCTGTTCTGGAGATGCCTCCTGGGGTACCTGCCTGGTTTGCTCCCTCAGCGTCAGGTGTTACCCACGTCACTACGGTGAGGACTCCAGTGACCAAGTCTGATTTCAGACTACTCCCACGAATACATTCTTTCTTCCCCTTCTCTTGCTTTATTTCTCTCCATAGCACTCACCACCAATTTAGTCTTTTTCCTATATCCCCACTTTAGTAGTCTGTTGCTTCTCAACAGGCTGAGGGTATTTATTAGTTTGATTTACTGAATACTGAATCCCCAGGATTAAAATAGGGATTAAAATAGCACCTGACATATAGCAAGAACTTAACTTTTTCTTAAATGAATCAATATCACATGGGTTAAATGCTTCTCATAGCTGAGAAATTCCCCCAAATTTCTTTAGATCTTAACTCCACTCTGGGAATATGTAAGGTGATTTCTGCTTTTATTAAACATTTGTTCCATAGGTTCTGGGCCCATTAGGGTCCATGGCTATGGCACTGATGAAGCAGAATGATACATTTCCATTCATTTTATGCTAAAAAGATAGCTCAAATACAAGTATCTTTGAATACGTCTATCCAGAGAGTTGAAAAGAAGCTGTCAAGTCTACACTTGCCTCAAGAAACACAACTTTACATGATGAAAACCAACAGTATGGTATTGTCTACCTTTGAATAAGACAGCCCTTGACAAACTAACCAGTTCAAGTTTTGGTTTCAAGGTTTTAATTATTTAACATGTACTGAGAAAACATTCATCATATTTTTGTCCCACTTACATAAAAATTCTCAGCACTGAAATCGTCACAGTATGACCTAGAAGTAGGGGGAGAATGTCAGGTGTCTAGAATTGTCTTAACCACAGTAATAAGGAAGGAAAAACTCAATTTAGGAGGAAGACTTCCTTTGCTGTGAAGTATGTCTTAAGATTCAGTAGAAGTGTATCACCAGGCCTTTACAGTTTTATAAATAAATATTTATTTGTCAACTATATATACTTCGCAAAATTTTCAAAAATATCTTCTAAAAAAACAAATAGGCTCCCTTTAGTGGATATAGAAACCAAGAGAATAACTGATAAATCACCCAATTTCCTCACTATACATTGTTCCCTAGAAGACAGATTTTCCTTCCTTAGGAACTTTGTATGCTAGAACCCAACTATGATAAATCTTAACTGTAGCCAGTTCTATAAATTATTTGTATGTCAACATAAATTTTTCTAAAAGTAAATGACTTGAGTTCTACTAAGTCAGTCACCCTCTCTTCACAAAACAGTTTTTCTCCAATTTTCATTTGTCAGCAATCCACAGAATTCCAGAAATTAAAGCCTGAAAATCCCTCAGTAATTATTAGAGATTTTGTTAACATGGGAACAACAGGATTAAGACAGTATACCTGAATAGTTTGAGGTATAAAAAGTTTTCCCAGAGAAGAGAGAAAATCCAGAAATGCCAATCGAACATGGTCAGGAGGCTCTAATTTAAGCAGTGAGGTCTGCAAGGTTATGACCTGAAGACGCAAAGACCAAAGAGTAGTTACAAGCAGTTATAAAACAAGTGCTTTGTAGAGACATGACTAAGATTTTGATGGGTATGCAGGATGGGAAACAAAACCAAACCCAGGATAGTCAAAGATTCTACAATGCCTATACTTCACAGGTGGAATGTGAATAAAACAATAAAATCACTCATTCAGGTACTACCACAATATTAGTCTTACCAACCATTGAAATAAAAAATTAAAAATTCATGTGTTTCTGAAAAACAATATGCCAGGGTTCTTCCTTTAAATCTTTAAAAATTATTTTGTATTTTAATTTCTAGAGGGAGAAGTTCATTCTTTAAACATGGATTGCCAAACTTTCTGTAAAGGGCCAGATGGTAAATATTTTGGGCTTGTTCCTTGTTGCATACATACATACACACACACACACATATATATATACACATACATACATATATATATATACACACACATACATATATTTTAGCAAACCTTTAAAAATGTAAAAAATTTTCCTTAGCTATGCTGAAAACAGAAGAGCAGAACCTAGTCAGGAGGCCATAGTTTGCCTGGTGTAAAGGACACTGAGATAGTCTCTTTGGGAGCAATGTCTCAATGAATAATTTACTTCTGTTGAAATTTTAAAATGTTAGTTATTTAGGATATTTTTTAAAAGGTAGGTACAATTACATCAAAACTATCAGTATTTTTCAAAAAAGAATCTTCAGAATCAACAGATTGGAGTCAATTATTTTACTATATTCTCTGTAAATACATATAGTAACTAAAAATATACCTAATTAGTAAAGATTTTTTTTTAATTTAAATTTATTTATTTTAATTGGAGGCTAGTTACTTTACAATATTGTATTGGTTTTACCATACATCAATGCTAAGTTCTTCATGTACACACCAAAACCAGAGCTACTAAAAACAAAGTGTTGCTAGTCTCACTCTCTGCAATATGCTGTAACTTCCTAAACAGGAAGGACTAGCTTTACCTCAGAATAGTTTTTATTTCTTAAGTGACAGTAAGCTTGCTGCTACTGCTGCTGCTAAGTCATTTTAGTCATGTCTGCCTCTGTGCGACCCCATAGACGGCAGCCCACCAGGCTCCCCCATCCCTGGGATTCTCCAGGCAAGAACACTGGAGTGGGTTGCCATTTCCTTCTCCAATGCATAAAAGTGAAAAGTGAAAGGGAAGCCATTCAGTCATGTCCGACTCTTAGCGACCCCATGGACTGCAGCCCACCAGGCTCCTCCGTCCATTGGATTTTCCAGGCAAGAGTACTGGAGTGGGGTGCCATTGCCTTCTCCAGACAGTAAGCTTAAACCAACTGAATTAGGGGATCAGGTCTGTCTAGTATGAACTCATTCCAAACTCTCAAATCACTTCAGGTAAGATGAAGGCCTTCTCCCCCTTTCCCTCTCTCCATCACTTAGAACCACCCAAAGCGAGGCATACCTGAGTCCATGGGGTCCCAAAGAATTGGACAGGATTGAGTGACTAATGCAACTTCAACAACAGCTTCTCGCATACCTTTGAAAATGCTATGAAGGCAGGGTTCCCAGGGGAACTGACTCCTAACCTCAAGGTTTCCTAAGCAGTTACCAGCAACAACAAGTCTGACTATTCAGTATCAAAGAGTAAGAGAATAGATAGCTTGCCCACTATTCTTACCTGACTTATCAGCTGAGGATCTAAAGCTTGAATGAAAAATCCCAGCAGTGGAAGTAAAAGGCTGAGTGTCTGCTGAACATAAGGTTGACCTATTACCTTAAATAAGAAGCACAAAATAATTTTGGTGAAAATTTTCCATTACACAAGACTAGCAACATTCACATTTATTATATTCTAGGAAATATACTAAGCACTTTATATTTATTACTTCACTTATTCCTTATAACTCTACGAAACAGGTATTATTACCCTACTTTACTACTAAGAAAAAGGGGTAGAGAGGTTAAATAATTTCCTCTAGACACACAGTTAGGAAAAAGTATAGCCATGTTCTAAACCCAGATTTAATTCAGATGGGCATCTCATTATTTTTACTGGTCTCAGAAAAAGCTTGCTTATTCCTTAGTCTTCTTAAAATTCTCCTCTCCAGAACTCTTGCTTCTGTTATAAGCTTTATCACCAGGAAAGATCCTCAGTAAATATTTATTGAATGATTTAATGAGGATCAGGGGAAATAACTTGTTGAAGCTAAAATGCTACAACAGTGAAATCTAACCATATACATAAACTTTAATGATAAAATATCATCAGCAAAACCATTTCTGTTATTTCACAAATGTGAATGGTGCTTTCAGATTCCACTGACTGGGACACCCAGAGGCCAGTATTTCAAATTATCAATGTTATAGTTAGATATTTAACTAAATATGATTTTTAAATTACAATAATCTGTGGAACATATACCATTATAATTCTAGCCTAATTTTGGCTTTTCTGGAGAAGAGGAATACAAGTTAGCCACATCCATTTACTTGCCCCTTCTACTATTAAGCCAGACCACTCTTGCACTGCTCAAAAGATTTTATAAAAGAACTCCAGAATCACAGAAACAGGCCATAGCAAACAAAGAAAGAAGAAAAAACAGTAGGAGAAGAAATTAAAAAAAAAAAAAGGTCCAACTGGTCTTGAAAATAGTAGTTAGACTGTCACTGTCACTTCACTAGTTTCTAGTTTTATTAATATAATTCTATCACTTAAACAGAACTGGCTGAAAGAGTAAAAGTAGGTATTTTTAAGTTCTAATCACAAGTGCTACCAAGAACCTAAAGTAATTACATATATTTTACTCTGTATGGAAATTTCATTCTCTTTTTCAATATTTTATTTGTTCTTCAGCGAAATGTTGCTTTCCTTACCAGTTTAACGTTTAAAAGAACTGAAAGCTGACTTCCAACTTCCTTAATTGCCGTTTGCTGCCCCATATCCAGAGCTTCCCAGAAGAATTACACACAGCAAGCAGAGCAGAGAGCACTGTGTTCTAAAGGTGAGAGATAAGGAAAGGACGTGAGTGTAGACATCAGTCTAAAGGAGCTGGAACCCAATTACCTGCAGGTTTTGAGTTACCTCTAACTCTTCATAAAAACACTAGAAGTGTATTTCTAAGACCCAAAGCCATCTTTTCAGCGATGTCTTAATACATGTATTATGTTGGCCAAATAAGATGTAAGATGTTATAGAAACACCCAAATTTTTGGCCAGCCAATATATTTTGTTAAAACTACTTTTCCTTATTCACAGAAACATTTGCTTCATTTTCCTAAAAATTTTTTTTTTCCTTTTAGGTTGAAAATTTAACAAAATGGAAACTGTATCATATTTTAATAAATAGATTTGATACAAATGGCCAATATGGTCAAGCTAATTCATACTATTTATCAACTAAATTTTTTTCACATTATGTACTTAGCAACCTTTTAAAGTTTACTAAATTATTGTTGCTCTTGTTGTATAATCTTTAAAAATTTTAGCAACACTGCATTCAATAAACAAATATAGTACCTAAGTATAATATTTAGAATTTAAAACAAAAGATAATTTTTCCTGGATTCACTCTTAATGATACATCAAATGTGTGTGTCTCTGACTGGCAAGGAATGGGGTTGGTTGGTGTGTGGTAACAATCAGTAATTTTGCCCTTCATCCATTATACTTCAACAGCCACACTTAATTTTATGTAATCACCAGACAGCTTTTAAGTTATGATTTACTTATTTCCTTTTACAATAAACATTACATAACTTGCTGATCTAGTTTTGGTCATACAGTAAAGATCTGTTGAATTTTAGAAAATAGGTGCTTTTATTTTATCTAATATAAAAGTTTTTGTCTTTACTATAGAAATTTGTGTATAATGAATACAAAACCTGAACAATCTCACCATCTCCTAACTAGCTATTTAATAGGTTTCTTAAAATAAAAGCACATAGAAATATTTCCTTTCAGTGTATGTAAATGTTTAAATTATGTTGATGATTACGGTCAAATACCACTATGTAATAGAGTATCAGAACATTTACACTCAGTTTAGAAATATAAGTCTCAACAAAACCCTGAACTCAATTTAAAATTGCAAATAAGCCTTCACCCCTTTGAATGCTCTGTGCCCATCCTTGCTTGATTTGTCTCTTATCACAAACTGATATATAATATGTATCTAAGTTTTACACACACACACACATATATGTTACTTCTTTGTCTACAGCTAAAGAATGTAAGTCCATGAGAGCAGGAATTTTTGTTAGTTTTGTTCTTTGATATATTTTTTATCTCCAATGCCTAAAACAGAGCTTGGCACATAAAAGCACTCAAAATATGCTGAATGAATGAATGAATGAATCAAAGAATGTGCAAATAAACACCAAACAACATGTACTATATACAGTTTTTTAAATTGTATTTTGACATATAGATCAACTTCTTTTTTATTTCATTATTTTAAGAGGGAGCATTCTAAACAGAAAGGTATATAAAGACTTAGAAGAGATTTGCATAAAATGAGAATTGTACAAAAAGAAGAATCTTCTCTACCAAATCTAGAAATATGTCAGCAAATATACTACAAATAAAGTATTTCGTAATGTGTTCCACCTTCCCCTCTCATATTTACATCAATCAAGATAACAGCATATTTCTCACAGACCCTTACAGTGTAGAAATATGAAACTCATGCTAGATTCTGAGGGCACAAACTGTGTCTTTTTAACAACACATCCCCAGGAACTAAAGCAGCTTCATAAACAGCTACAGAATGAATCAAGGGCATCCTAATGCACTTACCAGAGACTCAAGTTCTTCCAGCGTGCGGTTACTGCCTAGCCACTTCGTACACCATGCAATACCTGCTCTGCTGACCTCAAGTACAGTTTGTTTCCTAAGCTCAGCAGGTAATGCCTGAAAGGAAATATACTGCCACAGAAGCAGATTTTCTGTTTCTTTTGGGGGAAATTTCTGGATAAACTCCACCTGAAATTAATTGTTAAAAAACAAGAGTAACATAAGACAGTCTAGTGAACTGATACACCAAAGCTAAGTATTAGCTTCCATATTTCATTTTTTTTTAAAGTTCTTGGGATTTCCCCTGGTGGTCCAGTGGTTAAGTCTCTGATACTGCATTTTCCAGTGCAAGGGGAGCAGGCTGGATCCCTGGTAGGAGAACTAAGATCCACATGTGTGGGTAGTAGGACAAAAAATAATAGTTCTTAACTGCATAACAGTATCACAAGGTACCAGATCAATGTAGCCTAAATGAACATGCATTTTAGTTATTTGTTTTTGCATTTGTTTCCAAATTGAAAAACACAGGTAAAGTGGAACACTATATAAATGCATTAAGAAATGTTAAATAATGTATTTCATTATTAGTCATGTCAGCTATTTTAAATGCTTCTACCCAATAAGTCTATTTTTTCCTAAGAATCGGTGTACTCAACAACTTGTACAGTAATATTCCAAAATACACCAACAAGATTGATTTAGCCAACCTTTGTGGCTTACTACTTAGCTATCACAGAGAAGCAAAGGTCACAGGTTCAGTTTTCCAATGGGCTAGCCAGCTCTGCTCTACTTTAGACAACATATGAAACTCATTCGCAAGTGCTCAGAACAGTATGGTTGGCAAAACAATCCTACCACTGAAATAACTCAAAGTGTTTGCCAGGTTAACAGAAAAACAGTACTGTTCTAAAATGCCATGTTAATGGGCTAGATAAAAATGGCAAACAAAAGTTATTTTAAGAAAGAGCTAAACTGTTTAAATCAGTTTCTGGTAGAAAAACTGCAAAAGCAATGCTGTACTTAATTACTAATTAAGGTATACTCTAGGAATATTGATGTAATTTTTAAGAAGAATAATTCAATTTACAAATATCCAAAGTCTACTTGCTGAATGAAAGAAAAAAAATTTTCTTACATCAAAAATGAGAAAAGAAAAAACACACCACTATATTAAAGCTGACAGAGAAACTCTTCTACATTATATATCATATTTATATTTGAATTTTTTTGTTTGGAGAAAATACTTAGCTGTCAAAACAAGGCAGAAATTATATGGCTGTTTTCTGGGACAGCTGATAAAGCCAGAAAAATGGATCCTTTCATGATCTATGCACCTATTACAACAGGCAGCTTTACTCATGAAACCAAACTGCATCGGGAAAGCCAAGAGAATTGTGCCAACTAACATGAATTCAAACAAGACCTTTGTCCAGTAAGTGAATGAGTTCCCTTTCCAAAATAGAACTATAAATAATAATACCCTGGACAACATAGGTAGGTGTTGCCAAGATCTTTTACATACAAAGACTGATTTATTTATTTACTATTCTGGGTTTGAAAACCTTGGCCTCAACACAGTTTTCAAGATTTAAAACTGCTGGTGCCGACAGTTCACAAGGAGTGAAATATAAGGGGATCTAATGTGCAGAGCACATGACTTCCCTCCTTAACACTGAGAGAAAAATACACCAGTGGGCTTAAAATGCAAATATATAAAGTAATCTTTCCTTTACAAGAAAATGGTAGCACAGCTGCCAATGTGCTTCAACCAGACCATATTAATATCCTTTCCCCCCAGGTAACCTCAGGAAATAAAAAAGCGTATTTCCTAGGGTAAAAGGGAGTAAGGAGGCAGAGGCAACATCCCAGAGGAGGCCCCTGAAGCAGCTGCATGAGAACCAGCTAAAAACAATACGGGAGCCATGGAAGGAGCACAGACTTGGGAGCAAAACAGATCTTATCTGAATCCTAGCTCAATCATTTATTATGTGTGAGCTTGGAGAAGGTCTTTAATTATCCTGAGTTATTGAATCTTCATCTGTAAAATGGACATGATAACATATATCATCTATCCCACAAGGCTGAGGTAAGGATTAATAGAATTAAAGTGCCTATTACAAAACCTGGTCCATAGTATAGTCTGAAAAAATATAGGTTTCCCTGCTGCTTCCTTTAAGATGCTGGATTATGTCTTAAGAGAAAAGGAAAAAGAGCTGACATGACATGACAGAACTAACACTTGTTAAATCTCAGCTGATACATATATACACTATATCTCCTTGAGTCTCACAACTGCCATCTAAGTAATAATATTTCAATTTTAGGATTAACTAACTCTCCCAAGGACTCTCAGAACAGGAATTCAAATTCAGGTTTCTCCCTTAATGTTAAGTGTTATACAGTAACTTGAACACAGCAGGAAAAATCAGTATTTGATAAATGAAGTAAATGAAGGAAAATATTACAAGTCAGTCAGTCAGTTCAGTCGCTCAGTCGTGTCCGACTCTTTGTGACCCCATGAATCGCAGTACGCCAGGCCTCCCTGTCCATCACCAACTCCCTGAGTTCACTCAGACTCACGTCCATTGAGTCGGTGATGTCATCCAGCCATCTCATCCTCCGTCGTCCCCTTCTCCTCCTGCCCCCAACCCCTCCCAGCATCAGGGTCTTTTCCAATGAGTCAGCTCTTCACATAAGGTGGCCAAAGTACTGGAGCTTCAGTTTTAGCATCATTCCTTCCAAAGAAATCCCAGGGTTGATCTCCTTCAGAATGGACTGGTTGGATCTCCTTGCAGTCCAAGGGACTCTTAAGAGTCTTCTCCAACACCATAGTTCAAAAGCATCAATTCTTCAGCACTCAGCCTTCTTCACAGTCCAACTCTCACATCCATACATGACCACAGGAAAAACCATAGCCTTGACTAGACGGACCTTAGTCGGCAAAGTAATGTCTCTGCTTTTGAATATACTATCTAGGTTGGTCATAACTTTTCTTCCAAGGAGTAAGCGCCTTTTAATTTCATGGCTGCAGTCACCATCTGCAGTGATTTTGGAGCCCAAAAAAACAAAGTCTGACACTGTTTCTACTGTTTCCCCATCTATTTCCCATGAAGTGATGGGGCCAGATGCCATGATCTTCGTTTTCTGAATGTTGAGCTTTAAGCCAACTTTTCCACTCTCCTCTTTCACTTTCAACAAGAGGCTTTTTAGCTCCTCCTCACTTTCTGCCATAAGGGTGGTGTCATCTGCATATCTGAGGTTATTGATATTCTCCCAGCAATCTTGATTCCAGCTTGTGTTTCTTCGAGTCCAGCGTTTCTCATGATGTACTCTGCATATAAGTTAAATAAGCAGGGTGACAGTATACAGCCTTGACGTACTCCTTTTCCTATTTGGAACCAGTCTGTTGTTCCATGTCCAGTTCTGACTGTTGCTTCCCGACCTGCATACAGATTTCTCAAGAGGCAGGTAACCCCTCATTTATCCATAACTTCGTATCTGACAGTTGCAATTATTTGGAAATTTCAAAATAAACTGAGAAGTATGTAAGAGATCTCTAAATATACACTAGAGTTTGTTATAACAAACCTTCTAGAACTCACTTGGGGCTAATTCATTCTGAGTTGTATTATCCTAAAAGTTAAAATTTCTCAACTCTGGGAAAAGAATTTTATTCCAAAAAGTGAGAAAATGGAGGATCTCTTCCAAATTCCACTTCTTCAGGAAGGGCCTGCCGGTTAAACAGGGCTTCTAGGAAGAACCATATACCAGGAACCAAGAGTATGACCTTTAAAGATAGGGGGGTGGAAGATAGTAAAATTGCATTTGGAGCAGACAACTCTTCAGGAGTTTTAGAGACATGAACAGCAATCCTAACATGTTTTCTGGAGGGTGATGAGGTGGGCCTGCTGTGCTTTTCTGCCTTGGAGACACCTAAGGAAGAGGGCCAGAAGGTGAGTGTGGCTCCTCGCTGCCCTGCCATCCTCTCTTGGCAGGAAAGCAGGCATGGACTTGGGGTAAACACTCTGGTCAGAAATAACTCAGCCTTTATTGAGTACCCTCTAAACTCGGCACTATGCTAAGTATTTCGTATATATTATCTCTAAATCCTTACGAAATTTTTCAAAATAGTTACACATTTCTGTCACTTTGTAGGCAGGGAAACAGTTTCAGAAACGACTTGCCCAAGGTCATATTAAGCCAGGATTCACACCAAGACCTTTAACCCACTTCACTAACCTAGTGTTTCCCCACCAACCTAGTGTTTCCCCACCTTGTATCCATGTCAGAATATGTAGGAATTTAATAACAACAAAAACAAGTTACTGAGCCTCACCCAACAGCCACCACTCCATACCCATTCTATTCACAGGCTTAGATCCTGGAACCTGTTATTTTATAAAAAGCTTGTAAGAGCTCCAAAGTGACTAATCCAAGGGACTACACCAGGCTACCAAGGTTCCTGTAACTGGAGAATCTGTCATACAGAGCTTGTCTTCCTCACAATGGCAGCAACTAGCGCTCATCATACTTCCAATTTTCCCCAGAAAGTTCAACTTGTTTACTTTGAAAAAGATAAAGGTATCATTTTCACTTACAGCGTAAGTAATATTCTAGCTCTTCAAAATAAGTTAAAGGGGCAGGGGATACAGAACCATTTCATTCCAAGTATCTTAAATGTATGAGAAATAAGAAGAAAGAAGACAGTTAGATGTACTCAACCTCCACCATCTTGTTCTCTCAGAAGACAGAGTTAGAATGATTATCTGTCTTTACTTGCAGTAAAGACACTGACAAGGACTCTCTACTTGACCAATCTTAAGTCAAGCTCTTCTTAGCTCTCTTCTTGAGAAGTCTTTGACCCTGGGCTTGTATCCATCTTTTCTGGGTCTTGCATTATCCAGTTTTAGCAAGAATCATAACTAAATTTAGAAAGAACCCCTCACCCTTAGTATCTGATCATCCTGGTCTGTGTTCAGCAATAATCTGGTCAAGCCAGAATGACCCCCTTACCTCTGATGTTTCCTTTTAGGCATTTTTATCCACAAGACTCCTATCCTGCTTCTTGACCCTAGATTCACACTAGTCTATGCTGTATTCAGAACTGAGCCCAGTTCTACACTGAAATCTCTTCTCTCCTATTGCGACAGCTCTGAATAAGATCTATTTTTATCACTTTAACCTGATGTTAAAGTATAGCTCTGGCTTTTCTTTAACATCAAAATCTAAATCCACCTAAAAGCAATAAGCAAAGCAATCAATACATTAAAAATTTACATTCAGATGTTAACATTTACATGTAGAATAAATGGGATGAAAAAGCCTTCAAAAGTATCTGAATCCAATTCTCAGCTCACTGCTCAGACAGTGACAAAGATGATATCCTTGCCTGTTGGGGTGGGGCCATGAAGAAGAAGAGACGCCTCAATAGTATTGATAGGTTGGTGAGCTGATAACATTCTCCAGGGCAAGATTTTATCTGGGAAAAGACAGGAGAGAGAGCAGAGATCAAGAGACTTAAAATCACAGCTTTTACAAGCTTTTATATGCCAAAATATTAACAACAGCTCTTTCTGGGAAATAACATGGCATTTTAATTTTTGATTTGGCACTTTCCTCTAATTTTTTCTCTTCCATGAATCTAGATTACTTTTGTAATATGGAAAGAATTTTGATATATTTAAAAACAATACTTTGGAATTTCTAATTACCATTTTGATTATAACTTGATATGTTAATCCCCCTACTGAAAGATAACTTGTGAAATTTTTTTAAGTCTAAGCACAAAAGTGCAGAGGTGAATATAACTGTAAGATGGAAGTGTCATTAAAAGAATTTAAAATTCCTATCATAATGTGCTAGGAGAGCTTTTATTTAAAGTAGTTATGATACAAATAACATAAAAGTCACTGTTTTGTGTAAGATGTGATGAGGATTTAGAAAAAAACTGGGTTAGCACTCCAGACCATTAGCCATGGAGACATACACGTCAGCTGCCTGGTTATCATGCACCTCAGTGAATTTAGTCTACAATATCCTTATAGGGTAAACCAAGAAATATATGAAACAAAAAACAAAAGACACATGGCCCACATAAAATCTTATCAAAATCCAGAGACCAAAAACAAAACCAATCATGCCCAAGCAAAAGATCAACACTGAAAAGATTAACATAAGTCATCATTAACTTTCTCTTTGTATCTATTCACATTACTTCTTTACCCAAAAGGCATCAATTACTATCACATTTAGTCCCTCTCAGAAAGAGATACATCAAAATCAAGAGTCAAAGTGTCTAAGTCATATTAGAGAGAGGGTTGGTGCAGGAGAGAGGGGCCAGGAGAGGGAGGAAGGAGGCGAGAGTAAGAACAACTCTGGGTCATTCACATTAAGGCTAACTCCTATTCTCTACTTCGTATTCAATTTTAAATTTATCCTAAAACAACCTAATTTTTCTTCCCCAGATCAATGAAACTTCAAAAAATTTTGAAAATATGAGACAATTTCCCCAATGTTACAATCTTTCTAATATTATCTTTCTCAATAGCATCAATACTGAAAGTGTTAAGTCACTCGGTCATCTCCGACTCTTTGCGACCCCATGTACTGCAGCCCGCCAGGCTCCTCTGTCCATGGAATTCTCCAGGCAAGAATACTGGAGTGGGTCACCTTTCTCTTCTCCAGAAGATCTTCCCAACCCAGGGACTGAAACTGGGTCTCCTGCATTGCAGGCAGATTCTCTACCATCTGAGCTACCATGGAAGCTCAGCATCAGCATAAATGCAGAGCAAAGAAACTAATTTACTGTCAAAATCATGTATCTAACATGCTATTTCTCCCTTTGATATTCACATTCTTTAAGATTATCATATCCCCACAGGAAATGCATGGGAAGTTGAATGTTTTAGGCTTTATAATTCTACTTACCAGATGGGCCATTATGGTCACATGATGAGCACAGAGTTCAGCAGTCCCATATCTGTGATAGAAAGAGAAGCCAATCTTCATATAATTATTTATACAATTATTCAGAAAAGCAAGATGAACTACCATAAAACACCAAATATTCTAAACTGCAGTTACTTCCATGGCAAAGGAATATCACAACATACAAAACGACCTAAGCTATAGGTTCTGTTGATCTGAGCCAAAGAAAAGAAGTGGGAACTCAGTCCCTAATTCAGTGCTGTGATGTGAAATCAAACCATTTTGGGGGCTGTTAAAGGATTATCAAGATTTAATTTTCTATAAACTTACAAGTATAAAGTCATCTACTATCAATCATTACAGTAAATCAACCCTCAAATTTTAAAAAGTATGTTGTACCGAGCAAGGAAGCACCATGCGTCCATAGCCAGAAAGAGGTGATCATATTAGCACTAAGAACAGCATTCAACAGAGCAGTGTCCTAATGAAAAACAAATGGTTATGATAAATTATCATTAACATTTCTCAAAACAACAAAATACTATCACAATCCAAAAAAACCCAACAGATCCTCAATAGGAAAGCTCTACTTTCTAGTGTCTGAAAGAATCTACATTGCCATCCCCTCAACACTTATGTTCAGCATTGGACTGGGCTATGGAGATGCAAAGGGATTGTCAATGTGCTAACTCAGTCACTAGGCTCCACAAAAATCCTCTATGTAGGCTGAAGTCTCTAAAACAATATATAGAATACACATGCCTATACTTCTGTTTCTGTCTTAACATATTCAAAGACAATATTCAATATGTGCTGAATATTACCCATTTATAATATCATAAATGATACTCATTTTAAAATAAATTTTAAGAATTTTTTCCCTAGAATTTTATCAGAATCTTTTCTAATCTAATTTCAGTAAAAAGGGACTTCCCTGGTGGTCCAGTGGTTAAAAATCCATGCTTCCACTGTAGGGGTTACAGGTTCGATCTCTGGTTGGGGAATTTTAAGGTCCTGTGTGCTGCATGGTGCAGCCAAAAATTTTTTAAAAACCAAAACAAACAATTCCAGTTTAAAAAAAAACACACACACATTAAGCCTAGGATCTGTAGGAGACTTGGTACTACATTCTGCTATTCTCTGTTTCTTTTTAAGAAACTGAATTAGGTGAAATCATAGACCCATTTTTATTCTTCTCACACTGTCTTTCCCTACCTTTCCACCTCAAATGTTTTCTGAAGTATTTTAGCTAAATATTACATCTGAATACTACAGGACTCTTAAAATTACCATTTCCTACGACCCAACTTGGAGAAGGCAGTGGCACCCTACTCCAGTACTTCTGCCTGGAAAATCCCATGGACAGAGGAGCCTGGTAGGCTGCAATCCATGGGGTCGCTAAGAGTCGGACATGATTGAATGACTTCACTTTCACGCACTGGAGAAGGAAATGCAACCCACTCCAGTGTTCTTGCCTGGAGAATCCCAGGGACAGGGGAGTCTGGTGGACTGCCGTCTATGGGGTCGCAGAGAGTCGGACACGACTGATGCAACTTAGCAGCAAGACCCAACTGAATTAAAGCATAAAATGTGCAAGCTGAGAGAATGACAGTCAAAAATGAATACACATTTCTGAGTCATATGGTAGTTCATTTTTAGTTTTAAGGAACCTCTATAGTGGCTGTTATCAATTTACATCTCCATCAACAGTGCAAGAGAGTTCTCTTTCCTCCACACCCTCTGCAGCATTTATTGTTTGTAGATTTTTTTGATTATTGCCATTCTGACTGGTGTGAGGTGATACCTCATTGTAGTTTTGATCTGCATTTCTCTAATAATTAGTGATGCTGAGCATGTTTGTTGCCTGTGTGTGTGTCTTCTTTGCAGAATTGTCTCTTTAGGTCTTCTATCTATTTTTTGAAGACACATGCACCCCAACATTTATTACAGCTCTATTTACAATAGCAAGGGCATGGAAGCAACCTAAATGTCCATCAACAGATGAATGGACAAAGATGACAGGGATATAGATACATATGGATAAGATAATATGAGTCATCTGTGGAGACATGGGTGGGGCCCAGAGTCTGCCATATAGAGTGAAGTCAGAAAAAAAAATATCATATATCATCACATATATGTGGAATCTAGAAAAATAGTAGATGAATCTATTTGCAGGGAAGGAACAGAGATGCAGATGTACAGAACTATACTCAGGGAGGGCAGTCAGGGTGGAGGCGGGTGGATGAATTGGGAGACTGGGACTGGCGTACGTGCATTGCCATGTAAAACTACTAGTGGGAACCTGTTGTGTAGTTATGGGAACTCAGTTCGGTGCTCTGTGGTGACCCAGATGGGTAGGATGGGGTGGCGGTGGAGTGAATAGAGGGAGGGGATATATGCATACATATAGCTGATTCTCTTCATTGTACAGCAGAAACTAACCAAATGTTGTAAAGCAACTATTAGTGCTCAGACACGTTCAACTCTTTGCGATCCCATGGACAGTAGCGCACCAGGCTCCTCTGTCCAGGGAATTTTCCAGGCAAGAATACTGGAGTGGGTTGCCATTTCTGTCTCCAGGGTATCTTCCCAACCCAGAGACTGAACCTGCATCTCTTGCAGCTCCTGCACTGGCAGGCAGACTCCTTACCACTGCACCACCCGGGAAGCCCGTAAACGACCATGTGCTGTGCTGTGTTAAGTCACTTCATCTTGCCTGGAGAATCCCAGGGACAGGGGAGTCTGGTGGACACGTTCAACTCTTTGCGATCCCATGGACAGTAGCGCACCAGGCTCCTCTGTCCAGGGAATTTTCCAGGCAAGAATACTGGAGTGGGTTGCCATTTCTGTCTCCAGGGTATCTTCCCAACCCAGAGACTGAACCTGCATCTCTTGCAGCTCCTGCACTGGCAGGCAGACTCCTTACCACTGCACCACCCGGGAAGCCCGTAAACGACCATGTGCTGTGCTGTGTTAAGTCACTTCAGTCATGTCTGGTTCTATATGACCCTACGGACTACAGCCTGCCAGGCTTCTAAAGCAACGATACCCCAATGTAAATACATACATACACATTTATTATCCCCACACTTTCTTCTATATCTGATTCACAGTTTCAATGAAAAGAAAGCAAAAGTAATCTCAGCTTAGCCCTGCAAGTGACAAACTTACCAGTTCAGGGAACAGTGAGGGATGAAGGGAAGCAATAAATGTACACAGATGAATGCAAACATGCTGATCAAGGTGATAGCAACCTCGGCTTGCCCTTTACTCTTTACTCCCTGTAAATGAACAGGTAGAGAGAGTTCACCAGAACACTGCTCAAAACTGGAGAAAATGGCTTTGAGTAGAGACACCCTGCAGGGAAATTGAGAACATTGAACCTAACGTTATTAACATTTAACAATTAGTGGGTATAACAACACTACAGAGGGTTATTTTAGCAAAGCCAAATGTCTCAAGATGTATATATCAGTAACAGTTTCCAATATATGTGAATATGTATCCATAAAAACAGAATACAGTTAGAGAAATCCCTTAAAGGCGAATTTTCCTATACATCTTTTATCATTTACCAAGTGATTAACAAAATACAGAACTATACAAAGTCTGAGACAAAATTCATCAAGGAACCTGAAACTTAAATAGCTAAACTAGGTATCATATATTAAGTAAAAAATAGGCCCTATTATACAGACAGGGGTCATTTTAAGATTGAAATGGTATAAGAATTCTTCATAGAGGATTTAAAAATAAATTAAAAATAAGCAAAATATAATAGGTAAAGATGACAAAGCCTGAGTAAAAGGCAGACAGGAATCATCAGTCTGTCAGAAGCAAAGTATATGTGTAGAAAAAGAGAGGATAAGGAGCAAGAGTTAATGATGACAATAGCAGGTTTTAAATGCAAAGCTGAGGACATGGGACATTATGCTTCAGTTACTGAGCAGGAGAATTGCAAGCTCAAAAAGCTGGGGTTTAGGAAGACTAACCTGACAGTGGTGCACAGGATGCCACTAAAGGAAAGGATAAAAAACTAGAACACAGCAACAGCCAAGGTGTAGGAACTAGGGCCTGATATTGGCAAGGAGAATGAATACAAGGGAGATTCCCTAGGGGACACCTTATAGTGTCTAAGCATTCTATCTGTCAGAGCTCATCTTTAAATGTTATCAACTACATCTCTACTCAATGTTTATAACACTATTAGGCAATACCTTTTAAAACAGTGAACAAAATTAAAATATTTTCAGCACCTGTCTATTTGTGTATTTTATATTTTTATTAAGTAGCAATATGTATGAGGTCTACATAGTAACTATTAATTAGAATATGTGATATAACAAAGAATTTAATTTCAAGGTCATTGCAAACAACAGCGCAATCTAAACAATCGTAATGTGACCGGAGATAAACAACATCGTGTCTGTTACCTGGCTGTAGCTTCTGAGACTTGGCTCTCTGTGCACCACAGGGCTTGCACATCCTCAGACCGAGAGGACAGCTCATCCATAATGACAACCAGCAGTAGACACTGGGGAAACTGTAGTTCACATGGCAGCTCTTCACGTGGTAAAAACACATTAAGTTATAGCAAGTTGGTAAAAATATACTCTATTTTTATATAACTCTGATTGCTATATTAAAATATACTCCAAGAAAAGCAAGTAGAAGAAACTTTAAAGAAAATTTTTAAAACTTAAAAAAAGGATGACTATGTTAGGGAAAATTACCATGTGTCTAATACATTGTAATTAATAAGAGATGTTTTAACATTAAATGTGTTTTGAAGCTTACCTAATTTACTGTCCAAAACCACATCCACAAAAGGCTGGAATGTGAGAAGCTGACTGATGAGTGGACTCAGTGTAACCAGGAAAGTACCAGCTATTTCCTCCTGCTGTGCTTTAGAAATCCCAGCAGTATACAAGCTTGGAGGAAACTTACTGGAAAGGAAGGGAAAAAACTCATTCACTTAATAGCTACCTTCTAATTTTGGCCAGAGGCTAAGTACTGCAAATTGATGTTCTTCTAAAAAATTAAGTAGCATGTGTTTTATAAAACAAAACTCAAAGTACTGAATTGATACCAAAACTGTATGAAGAACTTCTGAACTACATGGCTATAATTCTACAACTAAAATTTTATAATCTTAAGAGAAAATGTTAGTATTATTTTGATGCATTTTAATACATTGTTGACAATGATACTCTCAAAAAAAGTTATAAAAATATGAACCAAATAATTAGTAAAAATATATATAAGAAAGATACTTCTGATAAATCTGGATTAATTATTTCTATTGAAAGTTGTTTTCAAATAGGTAGAAGGCTAAGCTGACAATGAATTAATGCCTGGAAGCAAGAGCTTTACAAGAACAAACTATGCTAACACTGTAGGAAGATTCAAAGACTTTCAGAGAAAATGTCTCCGGAACTGCAGTTTAAACTAAACTTCATCAAAACTTATGTGAAATGAGATACATATTCAGTATATTTTGCAGTGTTAATTTTAACTATGGCAAACTTGACAGAAAATGAGAATACCCGGGGGATGACAGCATTTAAAAGAAAGTCCTTAAGATAAACACTTGATATTTGGAGAAGGCAATGGCAAACCACTCCAGTACTCTTGCCTGGAAAATCCCATGGATGGAGGAGCCTGGTAGGCTACAGTCCATGGGGTCGCAAAGAGTCGGACATGACTGAGCAACTTCACTTTCATGTATTTTACTGAAGTACAGTCAACTTATAATGTTTCAGGTACACAGCAAGGTGATTCAGTTATACACATGTATATACACATATATTATTTTTCAGGCTATTTTCCATTATAGGTTATTACAAGATATTGACTATAGTTTCCTGTGCTACACAGTAAACCTTTGTTACTTGTTGCATATCCATTTTTTAAAATTAGAAATCTAGCATTCTATTCATACTAAATCAAACAAGTGGAATCAAAATGTTATAAATATTTTAGTTAGGCAAAACCGTAAATTTTCTAAAATATATATATTATACACACTATATATGTATGTATTACAAAAGCTTTTTTACTACACTTGATAAAGGCTTGAATAAGAACATCAAAAAAGAAAAACAGAGACAGAGAAATTGGAAAATATAAACTAAATGGGAACACTAACTATGAAACAGAAAACCCTAGTTTGTTTCACTTTTTCTATATACTGCATATATACATATTTATTCTGAAGGTTATACAGACAGAATTTGCTAATGGACTAGATGAGGCATAAGAGAGCAGAGAAACATCAAGATGACAGCAAGGTTTTTTGGCCTGGTAATTTGCAAAACCAAGTTACTACTTAAACTGAAATGAGAAAGCTTGGTTGGGGGTGGTGAGGAGGGTCAGAAGACAGGGATTGGAATTAGTCCTGACTGACGGTTAGACATTAAAGGGAAGAGATATACATTTAAAGTCTTGAGACTAAATGACTACAGAGAGAAGAGCCTGAAGAGTGAGTGCTGGGGCACATCCAACTTGAAGTAGCTGGAGAGACGAGGAGGAACCTGCTGAGAAGCGAAGTGGCATGGGAGCTGACAGAGTAGAGTCTGAACGACAGTGTTATGCACTGCTGACAGATTACATAAGATGAGGCCTAAAACTGTCCATTAGACGTAGCAACATGGAGGTCACTGATGACCTTGACAAGAGCTGTTCTGGTGAAGTGTTAAAATGGAAAGTCTGACTGGAATAGCTTCAAAAAAGACAGTGGCATAGACAACTGTTTTTAGGAGTCTTATTGTAACAAATGTAGAATAAGGGGAAGGTGCTTATACGCAGGAGGATACAGAGCTGAGACTGCTTCTTTATGTTATCCTTAAGATGGGAAGAACTGCATGCTGTATACTCATGAGAATGATCCAGAAGGCAGGGAGGACCGGTGATCCAAGAAGGAAAAGGAGCAACTGTGATAGTGAGGTCCCTGAGCATGTGAGCGGGTGAAATCCAATGCAGAAACAGTGGCTGGCCTCAGAGAGGTGCACAGTCAGTTCACTTTTGGGAACAAGGAAATATGTGGGCTGAGATACAGGCAGAATAATAGATATGTCAGAAGAAGAACGTGGCAGTTCTCTTTATATTGCTTCCATCTTTCTAAGTGACACAGAGGGAGGACACTGACAACCAGAAATGGAGAGGTGGTACTGGACATTTAAGATGTTTGAAGAAGAGATCATGAAAAGCTGTCTAGCAGACTAAATGGATTAAGGAAATATAAGAGGATTGCTGATGAATGAGCTGAGAGTCCTTTAGTGTCAAATCAAGGGTTCTTCTGAGGTTACCATCAATTTTAGATGTCATTAGCCCTTATCTAAATTATGATACACTTTCTGTAACTCATCGTTTTTCTCTAAGATGGAGTCAAGTACTACTTAACTTAAATCTCATAGAAGTAAAACAAAAATTAAGATAAAAAACAGTATGCTGATACAAAATATATACATGTAAACATAACCTCTTTTTTTGCCTCTGGTTATTTATCGTCAGACCAGTTATTCATCACTTGGGTATAAAATACTAGTTAGAATATAAACATAAATAAAACTCATATGGAATCTATTCTTGAAAAGCTTCCATCTCCATTAATTACTTTTAAGCAAGCATATAAAAATACACTAAAACATTAAGAAAAATTACTGATACTTGCTTTTAATTTTAATTGAAGGCTAATTACTTTACAATATTGTAGTGGTTTTTGCCATACATTGACATGTGATATTTGATTTCTAAATGACATACACTAAAGGGCTGCATGGCTCAAATGGCTCTATTGCATGTTAATGGTCATATAGCATTCTTCTTACCTGTATATCTGAAGATAAAGCTGGTGCAACGTACAGCAAGAATCAGAAAGGAAAGGAAGAAACTCCTAAAAATAAAGCAACTCTCTTCACTTCCTTGTACACAATATTCTTTGCTAACTATATATTTTTTCATCAAAGGCATGCAAAATAAAATAAAATCCTACATGTGCTACATAGGGAAAACAAATTTTCTTACATGAAAATAAAAAGGAGAATGAGGCTAAGCACCTAAAATTCTTTACTGTTAACTATCAATACAACCACAATTAGTAACTATCATTTAATGAAGATGTCCAAGTGCTCAGTAGACATGTAATGACTTTACAAACATTACTTTAGTTCTCTAAGACAGTAAAGAATCTGCCTGCAATAAAGGAGACCCAAATTCAATTCCTGGGTCCGGAAGATCCCCTAGAAAAGGGAATGGCTACCCACTCCAGTATTTTTGCCTGGAGAATTCCATGGACAGAGGAGCCTGGTGGGCTACAGTCCCTGGGGCACAAACTGTTGGACATGACTGGTGACTAACACTTTGGGGGTTCTCTGGTGGCACAGACAATAAAGAATCTGCCTGCAACGTAGGAGACCTGGGTTCAATCCCTGGGTCAGGAAGATCCCCTGGAGAAGAAAATGGCAACTCACTCCAGTACTCTTGCCTGGGAAATTCCATGGATAGAGGAGCCTGGTGGGTTACAGCCCATGGGGTCACAAAGAGTCAGACACAACTAAGCAACTTTCACTTTTCAAAAACTATAATGACATATTATTGTCCTGATTTTATAGACTAGAGAGGCTGAAGCTAACGTATCAAATAAGCTGAGTCACATGGCAAAAAAACAGTAAGGTTGGGATTCAAGTACAGTTGTGACAGCTTTATCCATTATGGCTATGCTGTACCTTAGAATGTCAAAGAAATAAATCGTTATCATAGGGTATAGAAAACAAACTGATAATTATTTTTAAAAGTCCCCTGTAAGAAAAGAACTAATTTTAAAAGGGTATGTTGTTATTGTTCAGTTCCCAAGTCATGTCCGACTCTTCGTGACCCCATCAACTGCAGCACACTAGGCTTCCCTGTCCCACACCACTTCCCAGAGTTTACCAAAGATCATGTCCATTGAATTGGTGATGCCACCAATCTCATCCTCTGTTGCCCTCTTCTCCTTCTGCCTTTAATCCTTCCCAGCATCATCAACGTCCTTTCCAATGAGTCAGCTGTTCTCATCAGGTGGCCAGAGTATTGGAGCCCAGCTTTACCATCAGTACTTCCAATGAATATTCAGGGTTGATTTTCTTTAAGACTGCCAAGTTTGGTCTCCTTGCTTTCCAAGGATCTTCTCCAGCACCACAATTCAAAAGCATCAATTTTTCGGCATTCTGCCTTCTTTATTGTCCCACTCTCACATCTGTACATGACTACTGGAAAGATCATCAGTTCAGTTCAGTCGCTCAGTCATGTCCGACTCTGCGACCCCATGGACTGCAGCACGCCAGGCCTCCCTGTCTATCACCAACTCCCAGAGTTTACCCAAACTCATGTTCTTGAGTCGGTGATGTGATCCAACCAATCTCATCCTCTGTCTTCCCCTTCTTCTCTCACCTTCAATCTTTCCTAGCATCAGGGTGTTTTCAAATGAGTCAGCTCTTCGCATCAGGTGGCCAAACTGGAGTTTCAGCTTCGACATCAGTCCTTCTAATGAACACTCAGGACTGATTTCCTTTAGGATGGACCGCTTGGATCTCCTTGCAGTCCAAGGGACTCTTAAGAGTCTTCTCCAACACCACAGTTCAAAAGCATCCATTCTTTGCCACTCAGCTTTCTTTATAGTCCAACTCTCACATCCATACATGACTACTGGAAAAACCATAGCCTTGACTAGATGGACCTATGTTGACAAAGTACCTGGGTGTCATTTTTGGTTTGGCTCCATCTCTTTGGAAAGACCATAGGTTTGACTATATGGACCTTTGTCAGCAAAATGTTATCTTTGCTTTTAACACACAAAAGTTTGTCATAGCTTCTCTGCCAAGAAGCCATCATCTTCTAATTTCATGCCTGCAGTCACCATCCACAGTGATCTTAGAGCCCAAGAAGAGGAAATACGTCACTGCTTCCACCTTTTCCCCTCCTATTTGCCATGAAGTGATGGGGCCAGATGACATGATCTTAGTTTTTTTACTATTCAGTTTTAAGCTGGCTTTTTCACTCTCCTCCTTCACCAGCATCAAGAAGCTCTTTAGTTCCTCTTTGCTTTCTGCCATTAGAATGATACCATCTGCACAGTTGAGGTTGTTGATATCTCTCCTGGCAAGCTTGATTCCAGCTTGTAACTCATCTTACCCGGCATTTCACATGATGTGCTCTGCACATAAGTTAAAAAACAGGGTGACAATAAACAGAACTGTCAAACTACTTTCTCAATACTGAACCAATCAGTTGTTCCACACAAGGTTCTAACTGTTGCTTTTTTGACCCACATACAGGTTTCTCAGGAGACGGGTAAAATGGTCTGGTATTCCCATTTCGTTAAGAGTCTTAAGTTTGTTATGATCCACAGTTAATGAGCCAATGAAACAGAGGTAGAAGTTTCTCTGGAATTCCCTTGCTTTCTCTATGATCCAGCAAATGTTAGCAATTTGATCTCTGGTTCCTCTGCCTTTTCTAAACCCAGACTGAACATCTGAAGTTCTCGGTTCACATAATATTGAAGCCTAGCTTGGAGGATTTTGAGCATAACCTTACTAGCATGGGAGATGAGTGCAATTGTCCAGTGGTGTGAACATTCTTTACTTCTGCTCTTCTTGGGAACTGGGAAGAGAACTGACCTTTTCCAGTCCTGTGGCCACTGCTGGGTTTTTCAAATCTGCTGACATACTGAGTGCAGCACTTTAATAGCATCATCTTTAAGGATTTTAAATAGCTCTGCTGGAATTCCATCTTTCCACTAGCTTTAATGGCAGCAGTGCTTCCTAAGGCCCATTTGACTTCACACTCCAGAATGTCTGGCTCTGAGTAAGAGACTACACCATCATGGTTCTCCAGGTGATTAAGATCCTTTTTGTACAGTTCTACTGTGTATTATTTCAATCTCTTGTTGATCCCTTCTGCTTCTAATACATCTTTACTGTTGCTGTCCTTTATTGTGCCCATCTTTGGACAACATGTTCCTTTGATATTTCCAATTTTCTTGAAGAGATCTCTAGTCTTACCCTTTCTGCTGTTTTCCTCTACTTCTTTGCCTTGTCCATTGACCTGAAGGCCTTCAGGTCTCCCCTTGCTATTTTCCAGAATTCTACAGTTAGTTTGGTGTGCCTTTCCCTTTTACCTTTGCTTTTTGCTTTTCTTCTTTCCTCAGCTATTTGTAAAGCATCCTTAGAAAAACATATTGCCTTCTTGCATTGCTTTTTCTTTGGGATGGTTTTGTTCGCGTCTCCTGTATATCACGGACCTCTGTCCATAGATTTTCAGGCACTCTGTTTACCAGATCTGATCCCCTGAATCTATTTGTCACCTCCACTGTATATTCATAGGGGATTTGATTTAAGTTACCTAGTCATTTCCCCCACTTTCTTTAGTTTAAGCCTGATTTTGCTATGAGGAGCTGGTGATCTGAGCCACAGGCAGCCCCAGGTCTTGTTTTTGCTGACTGTATACAGCTTCTCCATCTTTGGCTACAAA
Organism: Aepyceros melampus; assembly: GCA_006408695.1. Classification (NCBI taxonomy): domain Eukaryota; kingdom Metazoa; phylum Chordata; class Mammalia; order Artiodactyla; family Bovidae; genus Aepyceros; species Aepyceros melampus. Next base: position 396,488 of record SJXQ01004766.1, read on the forward strand.
GAACGTTATCAATCAGATTTTGGTATTGGTCATTTGGTGATGTCAGTGTGTCAAGTTGCCTCTTGTGTTGTTGAAAGAGTGTTCGCTATGACCAGTGCATTCTCTTGGCAGAATTCTGTTAGCCTTTGCCCTGCTTCACTTGCACTCCAAGGCCAAACTTGCCTGTTACCTCAAGTATCTCTTAACTTCCTACTTTAGCATTCCAATCTTTTACAATGAAGAGGACATCTTTTTTTCTTGTTAGTTCTAGGATGTCTTCTAGGTCTTCATAGAACTGATCAACTTTTAGTCTCTTCAGTATAATTAGGCACATTTTACCTCCTACATATCAGCAAATATCAGATGGGTAACTACCCAAAAGTACCACTGGAGCTAGGACCTCCCCATCATGTACCTCTGCCACTGAAATACATACCCTGCAAACTGCAGGGAACCCAGTGTCAGAGCAGCCAATTATGGTAGTGGTTGTGGCCCAGAGGACAAACTCAGCACACTAACCAGGATGGCAAGTGTGTCAGAAGTCAGTGTATCTGTCATGGAATTTTGACTAATAAATAGTCATTGAAGATCCTTCTCTTTTTGTCAAAAAAGGAGGAAGACAAGGGCAAAAACAAATTCAGCATGAACAATAGTTTTTTAATTACTAACATTTATTATTAATGCTATTTCTTTCACTGGCTGCTGTTAAGTATCCCCTGCTCTTCTCTCTAAATAATCTTCCTTGATTATAATAATAATAATAATAATAATCTTACCTATTCTGTTCACATATCTTCAACTATCACTATGCTACCCTGACGACTCCCAAATACGCAGGTCTTAAAATTATTATACAGCTTGAACATTTAAACTTTAACATTTAAACTTTAACAATCTACTTTAGAAATAATTTATCAACAGTAAAGATAAACTGAATTATCTTTTAAAAAAACTGATCTGTGCTTCTAGAAATAATTTTGTTTATACTTACAAAATAAATTTTTCAGAAAATTGAATAAAACTCGTAACAATATGATGGAAGCAACCTAAACGATATAACAGATGCTCGATATTTAACAAACAATATTAAACCAAAAACCCTACAAAATATACTCTCGACAAAATAACTTCAAGTGACTGTTTCTGGCAGGAATTAAAAAACAGGATAACTTACAATGTATTGTAGATTTCACATTCATGCATTATTAAAAAAATAAGCTTTACCTTAGTATAGTGCAAAAGGGAGTTGGCAAAGAAACGACACAATTTGAGTGTTTTCTGAAATAATCTGTAGTCTCCATTATCCTGTTTCAAAAAAAGAAAATAAGAAAGCATAATATATATGAAAAGAACATGAAATTAGCTAAAACTGTAAATGAGACAGGATTTTCTAAAAATATCTCTTAATAAACAGAGTGGAAACATTTTCCATGAGAAAATAATTGTTCTCTTACTTATTATTAGAAGCAATACAAAACACACCCAATGATGATAAAGATATTTCAAAAAATTAGTCTGTATTACTGAAAATAAAACAGCAAGAGAGGTGATATTTGATTGATCTGACAGTGAAACTAACTTTAATATCTTTAATTGTCTCTTGCTATATGGGGATCAGTAAATGGTCAAAAGAAAAAGGTCTCTGTTCCTGTTCAGTCACTAAGTCATGTCTGACTTTTTGTGACTCCATGGACTGCAAGAAAAAGATCTTACAAACCCATAAAAGAATGAGATATAAAAGAAAACAGATAAAAGACATGAGAAGGCAGGTTGTAGAAAAGAAACAACAAAATTTCCAATAAATATTGAAAACCTCCAAATTACAACCTAATTACGTATCTTTTGAAGCTGGAGGACAGGTGACTATTTGATTAGTAAAGATTTAAAAGACTGATAATATTCCAGAGTTGATATGGAAGTGTAGTAATATGCACTTTAACATTTATGGGAGCATAAAATAACACCCTCTTTGATTACTATTATTATTAAATGCTTGAGCATTAAAACTCCTTGACCCAGTAGCAATTCCACTTCTGGAAATATATTCTACTGAAATACCAGCATAGGTATGCAATGTAGCCTTTCTTATGTCGTGAAAATTGAAATTCTCCAGTTAATGGAGAATGGTTAAATAAATCCAAGGTACATTCATAAATGGTAGTGGCACAGAGCTATTAAAAGGAATTGGGTAGATATACCCTCAGGGATACAGAAAGCCTCAAGATAGATTCAGTAAAAAATCAAGCTGCAAAACAATTTGTATAATCTTATTATTATTTTTAAATGTGTGCTATATGTTTAATGTTTCAAAATATTGAGCCATTCTTCCTTTCTTTAAAGTACTGATAAAAGAAAAATACTGATAGTCTAAATGTAGTGAGCAATAAATCCAACTATAGGCAACAGATTTTAAAATGAGTTTTTCTGAATATAACTTTCTATAAGCATTACATTAGTAAAAGTAGGAATTATAGTACAAATTTATATCTAAGAGCCTTACAAATAAATTTTCCCTGCCTAAATTACTGGTGACAAAAAGCTTGTTACAAAGTCTATATATAATAGTTCATTTTGAAACCATGTTCAAGACTTAGGAGAGAAAACATCCCTTATAGGAGCTGTCATGGGTTAAACTGTGTCTCCTAAAAAGACAGGTTGAAGTCCTACTGCCCAAAACCCCAGGATGTGACTTTATTTGGAAGTAGGGACATTGCAGATGTAATCAGTTAAGATGAGGTCATACTGGAGTAGGATATGCATTTAATCTAACATGACTGGTGTCCTTATTATAAAGATAATGTGAAGAGATGAGGAGAGAATACCTTGTGATGATGGCAGCAGAGACTGAAGCTGTACAGATGCAAATTCAGGAATGCCAGTGACACCAGAAACTAAGAGAGAGGATGCAACGGACTCTCCCACAGAGTCTGCAAGTGAACAAGGTCCTGCTGATATGTTTCAGAGATCTATCCTCTAGAACTGCAAGTGAATAAACTGCCACCTGATTTGCAGTCATTTGTGATCATTTGTTATATAGCAGCCTCAACTACATAATTCAGGGACTCATACATCTATATGCTTCCATAAACAGCATATTACCTATGAAATCTAGTGGTTTCTTTCTGATATTTTTAAAAACAAGGTGAAAAAACTGCTTGGAAGAGTTTAATGAAACAGTTTGATTCCTCAATAAATATCAACAGTAAACAGCAGAGGGCATTGCTATTTAAAATTTAGACTTAAGAATGGAGAAACTACAGAGATTTTTTTCAAAGCTCCATTTCAGGCAATGGACAGCAGTTAAGTAGTGCTAGTTACTCTTATGAATCCCAAATAAATAAAGAAAAACAAGTAAGGAAAAACATGAAAATCTATTTGGACAGTTAGGAAAGTTTACAATTCTCTGATTTTTATATACAAGGAGTTTATATGCACTGAACTTATATACCTTATGTACAAACAGCCATCCTGATCTGGTACCCTCAGGACTTCTCTTTCCTCTTCCACTGTAGACTGTACGGGGGCTTCAGTTTTCTCCATCTCACTCCTCTCCAAGGAATCTGTCTAATCTTACTCTCTAAGTACTAACTGGGGGATCTGTGGTGTCAAGATAAGCAAGATAGAAACTGGGAAAAGAGGAGGCTGCGGTGGAGGATATAAATGTACAGGATAAAGGAGGAGAAGGGAGCATCCTTTCTGCCACTGACACAGGATAGTTAAGGAAATACCTTCTCCTTTCAGCAAAGTGAGAGGAATCAGAAAGGGTAAATGAAGGAAGTGGCAACAGAAAAGGAAAAAAGGGATGGAAGGGGAGGATAGATAAAAAGAAGAGAAGCAAGAAGGAAAGGGTTTGCTTCTTCCTAAAGCTACTCCTGACTCCTCCTTACCAATTTCAGAAGCCCTTTTCCAACTTCCCATTCTCCTCTGCTGCTACTGCTAAGTCACTTCAGTCGTGTCCGACTCTGTGTGACCCCATAGACGGAAGCCCATCAGGCTCCACTGTCCTTGGGATTCTCAAGCAAGAAGACTGGAGTGGGTTGCCATTTCCTTCTCCAATGCATGAAAGTGAAAAGTGAAAGTGAAGTCGCTCAGTCCTGTCCGACTCTTTCCGAGTCCATGGACCGCAGCCTACCCAGGCTCCTCCGTCCATGGGATTTTCCAGGCAAGAGTACTGGAGCAGGGTGCCGTCGCCTTCTCCGTCTTACAGGTTAAACTATCTGAAACATTAGCTTGAGCTCTGCCCACTTCCCATAGACACAGCATCTGATGTGCTGTTTCTATTGACCATTTACGTAGTAATCAGTAGCCATTTCCTCAGGGTGGGAAGGTTCTTCTCCAGCCACTTAATATTTTTGGATATGGTTTCCAAAATAATTTGAAATATATCTAGATGTGATCCTTGGGCCTTAAGAGAGTCAAAGAACAGTTCCACCTCCTGCAACTCATCCAGATCATCCCTGCCCTAGAAGTTGTGACCAGTTTTAGGAACTGAATGAATCCTCACATGCCCACCCCCACAGTTGCTGGGCACAGAACAACGGACAAAGGAATTTCCTGTATCCATTCACAGGTCTCTGACAGGAAGAGATGTTACTGTTCTCCTATGGAAAAATATTTAACTCATTTACCATTGAAAATTTAACCTCTATGCAGAGTACACCATGTGAAATGCCAAGCTGGATGAATCACAAGTTGGAATCAAGATTGCCAAGAGAGATATCAACCTCATAGAACTCTAATGGCAGCAGGCAAAGAGAAACTAAAGAGCCTTGTGATGAAAGTGAAAAAGGAAAGTGAAAAGCAGGCTCAAAACTCAACATTCAAAAAACTAAGATCATGGCATCTAGTCCCATCAGTTCAATCACTCAGTCATGCCCAACTCTTTGCGACCTCATGAACTGCAGCACACCAGGCCTCCCTGTCCATCATCAACTCCCAGAGTTCACCCAAACTCATGTTCACTGAGTCGGTGATGCCATCCAACCATCTCATCCTCTGTCGTCCCCTTCTCCTCCTGCCCTCAATCTTTCCCAGCATCAGGGTCTTTTCAAAGTCAGCTCTTCGCATTAGGTGGCCAAAGTATTAGAGTTTCAGTTTCAACATCAGTCCTTCCAATGAACACCTAGGACTGATCTCCTTTAGGATGGACTGCTTGGATCTCCTTGCAGTCCAAGGGACTCTCAGGAGTCTTCTCCAACACCACAGTTCAAAAGCATCAATTCTTTGGCGCTCAGCTTTATTTATAGTCCAACTCTCACATCCATACATGACTACTGGAAAAACCATAGCCTTGACTGGACAGACCTTTGTTGACAAAGTAACGTCTCTGCTTTTCAATATGCTGTCTAGGTTGGTCATAACTTTTCTTGCAAGGAGTAAGCATCTTTTAATTTCATGGCTGCAATCACCATCTGCAGTGATTTTGGAGCCCCCAAAAAATAAAGTCTACACTGTTTCCACTGTTTCCCCATCTATTTGCCATGAAGTGATGGGACCAGATGCCATGATCTTTGTTTTCTGAATGTGGAGCTTTAAGCCAATGTTTTCACTCTCCTCTTTCACCTTCATCAAAAGGCTCTTTAGTTCCTCTTCACTTTCTGCCATAAGGGTGGTGTCATCTGCATATCTAAGGTTATTGGTATTTCTCCCAGCAATCTTGATTCCAGCTTGTGCTTCTTCCAGCCCAGCGTTTCTCATGGTGTACTCTGCATAGAAGTTAAATAAGCAGGGTGACAATGTACAGCCTTGACATACTCTTTTTCCTATTTGGAACCAGTTTGTTATTCCATGTCTAGTTCTAACTGTTGCTTCCTGACCTGCATATAGGTTTCTCAAGAGGCAGGTCAGGGGGATCTGGTATTCCCATCTCTTTCAGAATCTTCCACAGTTTATTGTGATCCACACAGTCAAAGGCTTTGGCATAGTCAATAGAGCAGAAATAGATGTTTTTCTGGAACTCTCTTGCTTTTGCAATGATCCAGCAGATATTGGCAATTTGATCTCTGGTTCCTCTGCCTTTTTGAAAACCAACTTGAACATCTGGAAGTTCATGGTTCACATATTGCTGAAGCCTGGCTAGTCCCATCACTTCATGGCAAATAGATAGGGAAACAGTGATAGATTTTATTATGCTCCTAAATCACTGTGGATGGTGACTGCAGCCATGAAACTAAAAGATGCTTGCTCTCTGGAAGGAAAGCTATGACAAACCTAGACAGTGTATCAAAAAACAAAGACACCACTTTGCTGACAAAGGTCCATATGGTCAAAGCTAAGGTTTCTCCTGTAGTTATGTATGGATGTGAGACTTGGACCATAAAGAAGCATGAGGCCTGAAGAAGTGACACTTTTGAACTGTGGTGTTGGAGAAGACACTTGAGAGTCCATTGGACAACAAAGAGATCAAACTAGTCAACCCTAAAGGAAATCAAGTCTGAATATTCATTGGAAGGACTGATGCTGAAGCTCCAATACTTGGGCCACATGATGCAAAGAGTCACTTCATTGGACAAGACCCTGATACTGGGAAAGATTGAGGGCAAGAGGAAAAGAGGATGAAAGAGGATAAGATGGTTGGATGGCATCACCAACTCAGTGGACATCAAGTTGAGGAAACTTCAGGAGACAGTGAAGGACAGGGGAGCCCGGCATGCTGCAGTTCATGGTGTCACAAAGCATTGGATATGACTTAGCAACTTAAAAATAACAACACATTGAAATTATTAGTTATAACTGTTAAGTCATGAGTACGGTTAGTCCTTTAATTTAGGACTATTATGAGTTAAACTTTAAAGAGCTAGTCTGAGAACAGACTATGTATAAAAGTTATAGAAAAATAAACTGTAATTCCCAATAAGCATATTACAAATTTTTAGAATACAATCTGTTTTATAAAACTGATGCCAATTCAACCTATAATTTTTTGAAATCAATATAAATATATGTAAGTATAAACCAAGTTTAGAAGACTGACAGATACACACACATACACACATATGTATACTGCTTCTCTACAAGTTGCAATGGATTGGTGAAGAAAAGGTTCACTGTGGCTATTTCAAGGCAACCTTAAATAAAAATAGGAATAAAACTAAGGAATTAGATTTCTGTGTAAGAGTAGAAGACTGAAAGGATTCTGAAGAGAATGCCTTAACCAACCAGCAAGTATTTAAAAAGGCAGGGACAGACTGACTGTAGAGAGAATGAAGGTAGAGGAGTTACAGGAGTCTAATGTAACGTCTGAGTGAAAACTAATATTGAGCTACAAATAATCTCACAGGTTGAAAACAACACAAAACAAATTACAACCCATGTTGGTAAACTGATCCATAGATTTAGTAGTAACTGTCAGAGGAAAAGGAGCTACTGTTCACAGTGCTGTCAGCCCATATTTTTACCTGTGCATCTGACTGTATCATCTGTTCAGCTAACTGTAAACAAGAATGGAAGGAGAAAAGAATGTCTTCACACAAGCTAGTAATTATATCTTTGTGTTTCAGCTGACTCTTTATAACCGACTGGTGCTTAAGGCTCTGCCTAAACGAATAAAAAGAAAATATAATCACCACAAGTAACACATCAAATAACTTAGGACCATAAAAATATCATTTGAAAGAACACATAAAAAAATCAAAATGCATTATTTATAATAGACATAGCATAATTAAGACGTGCTGACTTTACCGCTGAAGTTGTCAAATTAGTTTAAGTTGCTAATTTTTTATTTCTCCTTATAAAATATTAATTGAACTCTTACTATACACTGGAGTCTGTGAGGGCCTGAAGATAGAGAAGTGAATGAAAAGACACAATCCCTGCCCTGTCTGTATGGAATTTCTGGTCCAACACAAGACAGAAGATTAAATAATGTAAGAATAATTGATTGATTGCGGCTGTGACAAATGCTAAGGTGGAGAAGTTCAGGGTGCTACAACGAGACATCTACTCTAACTTGGATGGATTTTAAACAGTAGAGTGACATGATTTGATTGACATTGTAGAAGCAAATCAGTCTGAATGCAGAATAGAAAATGAATCAGAAGTGGGCAAGAGTAGACGATATTTGATGGTGATGTGTGTGCTCAGTTGCTCAATCATGTTTGACTCTTTGCGACTCTATGGACTGTAGCCCACCAGCTTCCTCTATCCATGGGATTCTCCAGGCAAGAATACTTAGGTGGGTTGTCATTTCCTTCTCTAGGGGATCTTCCTGGACCAGGGATCAAACCTGCATCTCCTGCATTGGCAGGCGGATTCTTTACTACTGTACCACCTGGGAAGCCCTGCTGGTGATGGTAGTATGACTAACTCACTGAGTACTTCACTAGCCTTGCAGAGTTCTAAGCACTTCACACTGATAAACTCAATTAATTCTCACTATACCCCCATAAAGAAGGTACTTTTGTTATAACTTCCATTTTCAGATGAGCAAACTAAGGCTCAGAGAAGTTAACTAACTTGCCTAGGACTTCCAAAGGATAAGTGATTTCAGAAAGGATTCAAGTATATGCAGCATGGCTGTGAGTTGACACTTTTAACCACTGCACTATTTATTAGTTGTTGGCAATGTAATGACCTGGTGCAAGAAAAGTACCCAAGACCTGAAAGTATTACACTGATTTTTAATGTTTTATGCATATGTATAAAGTAGAGGTTCTTAACCATTTTTACATCTCAACTATACTCCCTCCACCCTCAAGAATCTGATGAATGCTATGGACCTCTCCCTAGTAACCTCACACAATGTTCTAGTTAAAATTATAAATGGAATTAAACTTACAAAAGCATATAATGAGGGGATTGTATTCAGTTCTAATTATAATTATTAACTTACCTAAGCATGGAAAAAGGATAGTTGATAGTTAAACACTAGTAGCAGTAGGCACGGAGAAGGCAATGGCACCCGACTCCAGTACTCTTGCCTGGGAAGCAAATCCCATGGACGGAGGAGCCTGGTGGCTGAAGTCCATGGGGCTGCTGAGGGTCGGACACAACTGAGCGACTTCATTTTCACTTTTCATTTTCATGCACTGGAGAAGGAAATGGCAACCCACTCCAGTGTTCTTGCCTGGAGAATCTCAGCCTGGTGGGCTGCAGTCTATGGGGTTGCACAGAGCTGGACATGACTGAAGTGACTTAGCAGCAGCAGTAGGCAAGTGGTTAAGACCCATGCCCTATTATTTCAGATGTACTAGCTAACTGAGTAGAACTTTTTTTTAATTTTAGAGATGGCAGGATAAAGAAGTAAGATTTAGTTTGGGAGTTACATGTACAATATCTAGATTATCAGAGAGCAGTGTCAGTAAATATTACACAAACCATACAAAATGTTTTAAATGTAATCTAAGAAAACTTACAAATAATTAAGACTTTGGATATGGAAAATATATTACAAAAAGTAAAAACAAAACAAAAACTTACTTAATTATAAATTTCCAAGTATTGGCATGAAATGCATGGTCCATACTGGAGATAACAGAGCAAATATCCAACAATGAATGAATAACTACAAGGAAAGAGAACAGAACTCTTAGGACATGAAATATTACATGGAGTGAGTTTAAAAATATCTAATGAAAGATCTTAACATTTGTTAAAATAAGTAATATAGTTTTTAAAAATTACATCAAAATAATTAGTGAGTGTCACACTTTTGATTTAGAGTTTTTATAAAATATGGAAAATTAAGTTTGATGCTTATAGCTACTCTATGACCTAAATAAAATGAAAAATGTTCAGTGGAATAAAATTTGTGCCCTATTATAACTGAAATATTCTGCAGATATTCTAATAAAAAATGATATATTGCTAAGGAAAGAAAACCTAACAAAGAAGAATCAAAACAAATTTGTACAATACTTATTAAGGTTTCTACTCTGCCTGTAGATAATTAGTAAAAACAAGCACAATAAACCCCCTTTCTATGTCCATGAGCTTAGGCAGTTCCCTTCCACAGACCCCAGACATGGCCACATAACTACATTGGTCAAAAGGACAAAAATAAACATAAGGCAAGCATAGACTTTAAAGTGCCTGACGACAGGGGCCTGCCCTCTCTTGCTGCTCTGACAACCCCTGAGGCCATCAGCAGGTAGCTGATCCCAGGCTAACCTGCTGCCTGATGGGGTATGCATGGCTGACTCAGCACATTATTCCTCCCTCTGCTCACAACCACTCATGAGTAAGGCCAATGGCCACAAACACCCAGGTGAGCCAGTTACACCCTGTGAAGCAGAGAAATCTTGTCCCAGCTCAGCCCAGCCTAAAAATACTAACTCAGAACTGTGAATAAATGAAACAGTAATTGCTTTATTTTTTTTTTCATTTTTTTTGGGCTTGCCACTCAGCTTGCAGGATTTTCAGTCCCTCACCAGGGACTGAACACCGGCCCCGGCAATGAGAGCCCCAAGTCCTAACCACTGGACCCCCAAGGAACTCCCTAGTAGTTGCTTCAATATAATAGATTTTGGGGTGGTTTTTCAGAGCAAAAGGTACCTTATAATACTGTACAAAACCAACTTACTCTCCTTATGCTGAAGTTATGAATGCAACCTTTGCCCTTATGGAGTATTGTTTCTTAAACTCTGGGACATGATGCATTTGGCAAGTGATGAAATTAATGAAGGAGCAATCAGCACTTTTTAAAAATGAGAGAGACTATAATAGAGTACATAATTTCAGTACAATAAATGTAGTATATACATACACATGCACATACATACACATACATGTGTATTTATAAGTGTTTCAGGAAGGAATGAAAACTTTCTTACTATGAATTTATGGCTTAAAAATTCTGAAAGCTACTGCTTTAGAAGGTACAAGGTTGCACAGCTTTCTTTGCTAATCACTGTAGAGAAACAACCTACTTTGAACATTGACTAAATATATCAGTTTAGTTCAGTTGCTCAGTTGTCTCTGACTCTTTGTGACCCCATGGACTGCAGCACAGTCCATCATCAACTCCTGGAGCTTACTCAAACTCATGTCCATTGAGTCGGGATGCCATCCAGCCATCTCATCCTCTGTCGTCCCCTTCTCCTCCCACCTTCAATCTTGCCCAGCATCAGGGTCTTTTGAAATGAGTCAGCTCTTTGCATCAGGTGGCCAGCGTATCGGAGTTTCAGCTTCAGCATCAGTCCTTCCAATGAATATTCAGGACTGATTTCCTTTAGGATGGACTGCTTAGATCTCCTTGAAGTCCAAGAGACTCTCAAGAGTCTTTTCCAACACCACAGTTCAAAAGCATCAATTCTTCAGTGCTCAGCTTTCTTTATGGTCCAACTCTCACATCCATACATGACTACTGGAAAAACCATAGCTTTCACTCGACGGACCTTTGTTGGGAAAGTAATGTCTCTGCTTTTTAATATGCTGTCTAGGTTAATCATAGCTTTCTTTCCAAGGAGTAAGCATCTTTTAATTTCATGGCTGCAATCACCTTCTGCAGTGATTTTGGAGCCCAAGAAAATAAAGTCTCTCACTTTTTCCATTGTTTCCCCATTTATTTGCCATGAAGTGATGGGACCAGATGCCATGATCTTAGTTTTTTAAATGTTGAGCTGTAAGCCAGCTTTTTCATCTCCTCTTTAACTTTCATCAAGAGGCTCTTTAGTTCTTCTTCACTTTCTGCCATAAGGGTGGCGTCATCTGCATGTCTGAGGTTATTGATATTTCTCCCAGCAATCTTGATTCCAGCTTGTGCTTCTTCCAGCCCAGCATTTCACATGATGTACTCTGCATGTAAGTTAAATATGCAGGGTGACAACATACAGCCTTGATGTACTCCTTTTCCTATTTGGAACCAGTCTGTTGTTCCATGTCCGTTTCTAACTGTTGCTTCTTGACCTGCATACAGATTTCTCAGGAGAAAGGTAAGGTTGTCTGGCATTCCCATCTCTTGAAGAATTTTCCAGTTTACTGTGATCCACATAGTCAAAGGCTTTGGTGTAGTCAATAAAGCAGCACACATCACCAGATGGTCAATACCAAAATCAGATTGATTATATTCTTTGCAACCAAAATGGAAAACCTCTATACAGTCAGCAAAAACAAGACCAGGAGCTAACTGTAGCTCAGATCATGAACTCCTTATTGCCAAATTCAGACTTAAATTGAAGAAAAGTAGGGAGAATCACTAAACTAAATATATAAATCTGTTAATGCATCAACTATCAACTCTACAAAATCTAAAAATTGAAAAGATTAAAAGTTTATTGGGTAGGATTTAAATTTTTTATCCATTTAATATCATGAATCATTAATTAGAAACAATGACTGGATTCAATAATTTAGTTGATGCATGGTTTATAGTCAATATACATTATATACTAAATAGTAAGTTTTCCTCACTCACCTACTACCATATTCAAAATATCATCATGCTCATCTATTAAAGGGTTCATGCACACCATATCCAGCAGTTCCATGAGCTGCTTCTGAAGAGAATAGGCTTCCTTAAAAAGAGCCTGTAGAAGGTCTGCGACTAGGTGTAGACGCCCAGAATAGACAGATTCACTATTCTGATCACAAAAAAATAACGAGAAGAAAAAAGCAAATCAGAGAATGCTCAGGAGCCAAATTTATTTTAACTCATTCTATCAGAGCTTATAAATTTAATATTTGTACTGAATGACATATTCATTCATTAAAGAAATGCTTAATGAACTTTGATCATATATAGTATACTTTGAGAGATGCAGGCATGTATAAAATACAATCTCTGACTTCTAAGATCTTACAAATATAGAACAAAAAAGGAGATTAATAACATTAGGTCCATGGCATGACATTTTAGTATCCTATCACCAAAGAGAAGGATTAGGTAACTAGAGAGGTACATTCACCCAACAAACAGCATTATCAAAATTGCCTGTGACCCACAAATCCTAAGCCAGCTTTTCTGCTTTAAAGCTGCCACAGGACTAAATAAAGATCAAGGTCCATTTATAGGCACCTAATTGTTAAGGAATTCACCTGAGTCACCAGTGCCACGACAGAACTATTTCAGGATCCCTGTGATTCAACATGAATCCATATCACTTCTTCCTTACCAAGAGGAAATAGAATAAGACAACAACAAGGAAACTGCAAGAGCCCCCTTTGTAAGATTTCTCTATAACTACTTATTTTGAAACAAATATTTACATACATGCTGTTTGCTCTGTGGAAAAATCCACTGCAATAACACAGGATAAATGTAAGCTTACGAACAAGCATAAACACTACCAACTCAGGCCCTTTGCTCATGGATTCTAGGCCATTTAAAGTGTACTCAGACCCAGTACTCACCTTACAATGTACAAATGTACTTTTGATTACATGTAGGACTGAGGAGGGAAGACTATGAATATTTTCTAGAATGATGGATTCCTGAGTGGCACAGACATGCTGAACACATCCAGTAAGAGCTCCTAATAGCTGTACCATTGTCTGGAAATAAGGAAAGAAGTTTCACTCAGAACATATTTTCTGTGCATCTGAACGGTATACTAGGGATATAGCAATGAACAAAACGGACCCTCTGATCCTCCTTACACGTAACTTTATAGTCTATCAGAATTACAAATATTAAAACTGGCTAGACATTTGGTTAAAAAAAGAAGTTGGCATACTAACCCACACATCAAAGTATATGGCAGGTGTTCTACACATATGCCTTGGAATTATAGATAGGGCATGATATCTTGATTATATTTGTCTTATACTAGTTTATTACTTGTCTAAACTTATACAAGTTTATTAAGATGTTTATTAAGCACAAAATTGTATAAAAATTCATTTACGCCTTCTGCAATATCTTCATATCTTTAATTCTATAAATTTAATTCTAGCATTGGGCCATTATATAAAGAGTATACAGCTAATATTAGTATAAAAATTCTCACACTCTTGAAGTTCTGCCCCACCTCCCTTCCTAATATACTTGACATACTTGTAAAATATTTCTTAGAGTGCTCTGGATTTCTAAATTTTGGCTTGACAGTTCTCTGGCTTGACTGGTTAACTCACACATCATGTCATCAAATAATCTCACAGTCTGTGAAAACAAAGCAGGTCATAAACAGAGTGATAGAAGTCACTAGAAAAGGAAAGACACACCATTCAAGAAAAAAATTGACTTGATTTTGCATTATTATTAGCCACCGGATATTGTCCAGTATAACAATTGTAGCTAATTAAGTTAATAATATGTATGCGTGTTTGTGTGTATAGTATTTTTTGTATAGTGTTTCCACAATATAATCTCTTTGAAAAATACAAAGTCTTCAACAAAAACTGATGTCTTCTATTTCTGTAATAACATCCATAAAGAGATCAAAGTTCACTTTTTGGTGTTGTAACAAAAGTGCTACTCTTACACTTAAATAAATAAAAGATGATGATCTTAACCAATCAACATCCATGTGAACATTAAACGGATATTTTCTGGTCGTGGTAATGAATCTGTGTTGAATTACCTATTTACTTGTTTTCTATCCGGTTTCCATTTTTGACCAACTCAAAACACCATTCCTAGATTAGAGACACAGGATGTGACCTCAGAACTAAGTGTTTTTGTCTGAAAAGTTAGTCAAATTAAGATCTAAACAAGTTAAGTGGCCTAAACACTGCACTACAAGAATAATCATAGTTGACAACACACTGTATTTAAAGAGGGTACTGTTTCCCTTAGGCCTGTTAACACTCAACATCTCCTTTTCATCCATAGGTTAGCTAGACCTTTTTTGGTATCAAGAACAAATTTTAAGAATCTTTTTAGAGTACTGAATGAATGAGTAAAAGGAGTTTTGATAAGTATTTGCTTCCATGCTACATTTAGAAGTCCATTCTAACAAGAGATAAGTTATCACAAAAAAATGTCTCATTTTGTCAGCAAAGTACCTTTAGTTCTCATAATAAAAAAAAAAGTAATGACTCTGCTTTTCAGAGAAAAGGTATACCATATATATCTAAAAGGTAGCAATGCAGTGGTGAATTTGATGCTTCCTCTTAATTTACTTGATTTTACCAATATTCCAGACATTTTTATTCTAAGGCTGCTTTGATAAATTCTGGCTTCATTTTTCCAATGAAATTTAACAATTATAATAAACTGTACAGAGAGGATACAAAAAGAGACTTAACTAACTTCATTCATCCTAATTTTCAATGAATAGCTTTAAAAATTACAAGAGTATTTAAAATTAACTACAAATAATAAAAATGCAATTAGTAAAAAATCCATACTCTCCAAAAACATAAGTTGTTTATTCACCTAACAGTCACACTAACACCATTATATTCTCACATGAAATCATTTTTAACTGTTTTATTTGTATTTCAAGCATGTGATACATTAAGAAATTAAGAATAAATGGCCTAAAACTGAGGCTAGATTTTACTAGCCTTGAAAACATGTAGATTAAGATAATAATAGTACTATACCTTTGGCAGCACTTGTGAAAAGAAAGTCTGTTCCAATGTCAGGTGGTTCATATGAGGTAAAAACATTTCCACAATAATTTTCAGTATTTCTATAAAAAAAAATAGTAATATATTTTGTAACAATGTTAAGTCACATCAGCCAACAAAGATTACTATCAATTCCCAATGCAAGCATATGTGAGTACTACCAACCAAAAGCTTCGAACAGTTTCAAAATGCCATAGTTTCTGTAGAGAAACTATTAACAATTAAATAACCTGAAATAATACCAAAATCAGAAAAAAAAAAAAAAACCAACATATATGTCCAGTAATTGAGGATTAGTTAATGGATGAGTTCCATCTATTGAAGAGGATCTGTGATCATTAAAACATTTGTTAGAGATTATGTAAAACCATAATAAAATGTCCAAAATACTTTAAGCTAAAATGAAAAGAGTTTCAAATGGTATAATTCCAATTTATATATATATATAAACATGTATATACAAAAAATAATACATAGGTAAGCTAGCAGGAATATACAGAATCAAGATGAGGATGCCTTATGCCAAAATCTGAACTATTTCAGATTCATAATTGTTTCATTATTCTGTTTTTCTGTATGTTAACAAATTTTCTATACTGAATGTGCATAACTCTTAACCTCAGGATAAAAAAATAACTGTTACTTAAAATTAGACTCATATGCCCATATGCAGCACACAGGTTCAAGATTATAAGCAAACATTCCACAATCAAGTGAAACGTAAATAGAAAAGAACTCAAAATATATGGGTAAACTAGAAAGGATAGTCTTAATTCTCTACTTCTTCTAAGTAAATAAGTAAATTACATCAAGTAAGAGTAATGAAGACAGATGAAGATAAAGTCATCTTTTCCAAACAACAAATCAGTCATGCCTAAACAATCAGCTTTTTGTAACTTAGAAAGTATTTAACTGACACTACACGAACAAAGAGGTTGAGGGTTATTCAGTAGACTGCAAATTATGTTTTTTATAGATCTAACCAGCTTAACAACTAATATTTTAAACGTTCATTGTGCTTATCACACGTTATCAAATAAAACACTTTTGCTATCTATGCAGACTGAAATTTGAAACTTTTTAAGTACTATAATTTGAGGTAATTGGTCATTTTAACTAACTGAAGATTACAAAAGTTGTAACCCTACAATAGGAAGAATAAATTTAAAAGGAATATGAAACTGGATTGGGATGTGGGACTCAAGTTTTAATGACATCAAAGTTATCATACAATTAAGACAATTTTACTTACCAATATGCTCGATCCAACTGTCAGAATGTTGATACATAGAGTAAAAAAATTAAGGGAGATACTAGTATTATAGTATTAAGATGTTCAATATCATGGTAATCCAACTCTATGTCTCAACCAGTAACGCTGAAGAAGTTGAAGTTGAACAGTTCTACGAAGACCTACAAGACCTTCCAGAATTAACACCCCAAAAAAATGTCCTTTTCATTATAGAGGACTGGAATGCAAAAGTAGGAAGTCAAGAAACACCTGGAGTAACAGGCAAATTTGGCCTTGGAGTACAGAATGAAGCAGGGCAAAGGCTAGTAGAGTTCTGCTGAGAGAATGCACTGGTCATAGCAAACACCCTCTTCCAACAACACAAGAGAAGACTCTACACATGGACATCACCAGATGGTCAACACTGAAATCAGATTGATTATATTCTTGCGGCCGAAGATGGAGAAGCTCTATACAGTCAGCAAAAACAAGACCGGGAGCTGACTGTGGCTCAGATCATGAACTCCTTATTGCCAAATTCAGACTGAAATTGAAGAAAGTACGAAAAACCACTAGATCATTCAGGTGACCTAAATCAAATCCGTAACGACTATACAGCGGAAGTGAGAAATAGATTTAAGGGACTAGATTTGATAGACAGAGTGCCTGATGAACTATGGACTGAGGTTCACGACATTGTACAGGAGACAGTGATCAACACCATCACCAAGAAAAAGAAATGCAAAAAAGCAAAATGGCTGTCTAAGGAGGCCTTACAAATAGCTATGAAAAGAAGAGAAGTAAAAAGCAAAGGAGAAAAGGAAAGATATACCCATTTGAATGCAGAGTTCCAAATAGCAAAAAGCAATAAGATAACCTTCCCCAGTGATCAGTGCAAAGAAATATAGAAAAACAATAGAATGGGAAAGACTAGAGATCTCTTCAAGAAAATTAAAGATACCAAGGGAACATCTCATGCAAAGATGAGCTCAATAAAGGACAGAAATGGTAATGGACCTAACAGAAGCAGAATATATTAAGAAGAGGTGGCAAGAATACACAGAAGAACTGTACAAAAAAGTTCTTCACGACCCAGATGATCACGATGGTGTGATCACTCACCTAGAGCCAGACATCCCAGAATGTGAAGTCAAGTGGGCCTTAGGAACCATCACTACAAACAAAGCTAGTGGAGGTGATGGAATTCCAGTTGAGCTATTTCAAATCCTAAAAGATGATGCTGTGAAAGTGTTGCACTCAATATGCCAGCAAATTTAGAAAACGCAGCAGTGGCCATACGACTGGAAAAGGTCAGTTTTTATTTCAATCCCAAAGAAAGGCAGTGTCAAAGAATGTTCAAACTACCACACAACTGCACTTATCTCACATGTCAATAAAGTAATGCTCAAAATTTTCCAAGCCAGGCTTCAACGATATGTGAACCATGAACTTCCAGATGTTCAAGCTGGTTTAGAAAAGGAACCAGAGATCAAATTGCCAACATCCACTGGATCATCGCAAAAGCAAGAGAGTTCCAGAAAAACATCTATTTCTGCTTTATTGACTATGCTAAAGCCTTTGACTGTGTGGATCACAATAAACTGTGGAAAATTCTCAAAGAGATGGGAATACCAGACCATCTGACCTGTCCCTTAAAAAATCTCTATGCAGGTCAGGAAGCAACAGTTAGAACTGGACATGGAACGACAGACTGATTCCAAATGGGAAAAGGAGTAAGTCAAGGCTGTACATTGTCACCCTGCTTATTTAACTTCTATGCCGAGTACATCATGAGAAACGCTGGGCTGGAAGAAGCACAAGCTGGAATCAAGACTGCAGGGAGAAATATCAATAACCTCAGATATGCAGATGACACCACCCTCATGGCAGAAAGTGAAGAACTAGAGCCTCTTGATGAAAGTGAAAGAGGAGAGTGAAAAAGCTGGGTTAAAGTTCAACATTCAGAAAACAAAGATCATGGCATCTGGTCCCATCACTTCATGGCAAACAGATGGAGAAACAGTGTAAACGGTGACAGACTTTATTTTTGGGACTCCAAAATCACTGCAGATGGTGACTGAAGGCATGAATTTAAAAGACACTTACTCCTTGGAAGGAAAAGTTATGACCAACCTAGATAGCACATTAAAAAGCAGAGACATTATTTTCCAACAAGGTCTGTCTAGTCAAGGCTATGGTGTGAAAGTTGGACTATAAAGAAAGCTGAGTGCCAAAGAATTGATGCTTTTGAACTCTGGTGTTGGAGAAGACTCTTGAGAGTCCCTTGGGCTGCAAGGAGATCCAACCAGTCCATCCTAAAGGAAATTAGTCCAATGAATGTTCATTGGAAGGACTGATGTTGAAGCTGAAACTCCAAAGTTTGGCCACCTAATGTGAAGAGCTAACTCATTTGAAAAGATCCTGATGCTGGAAAGATTGAAGGCGGGAGGAGAAGGGGATGACAGAGAATGAGATGGTTAGACAGCATCACTGACTCAATGACCTAAAGGAAATTAGTCCAATGAATGTTCATTGGAAGGACTGATGTTGAAGCTGAAACTCCAAAGTTTGGCCACCTAATGTGAAGAGCTAACTCATTTGAAAAGATCCTGATGCTGGAAAGATTGAAGGCGGGAGGAGAAGGGGATGACAGAGAATGAGATGGTTAGACAGCATCACTGACTCAATGGACAGGAGTTTGAGTAAATTCCAGTTGTTGTTGATGGACAGGGAGGCCTGGTGTACTGCAGTCCATGGGGTCGTGAAGAGTTGGACACAACTGAGCAACAGAACTGAACTGAGTAAGATGTTCACTACTGAGAATAGATTTTCAAAGACCTTTCTTGAAGTTTAAGCAATGATAGAGAGTAAAATTAGACTCAAATTACTGGCTTAATTTTACTTTTAAAAAAGTAATGCTAATTAGGCTAACAAACAATAGGATGAAAATACTTTAAATATTTTCAAAACACTCAAGGATAAACTTCTCTCTCGAACTATATATAATTATGACATATTTCTGACAGATGAGAAAACAATCCATAATAATCCATGGTTTCTGAAACAAATTTATTTCTCCTTAGCACTTCTATAGTACTGTATCTACACCTGTCACCGATCATTTTCTACTTTCTTTTCATGTTATTAGCATATCTATCTTATCACTTTATCACACTGAAACTCTTCTGCACATAGGAGCTTACAAATACGTGATAATAAACTATCCTATGTGCACTGTAAACAGTAATCACATTATAAACTATACACTTTCAAACCATTAAGAATTGTTAGAAAGTTTTTACTGTAAAAATAAACTAAGAATTATTAAAGTATGTGTCAATCAGAAAAATTAAAAAAACACAACCCCATCGCAGTAATATAAGAAGTCATTCTTCTTCTGAAATCTTACTTTGCAGCTACATATCTTACAGCAGCAATCAAAATGAGGCATGGTCATTAACTCATTTTAGTTCAGTAGAACTAATTTAGTTCAGGGCAGAATCTGCCTCATGTATAAATTTTAGAAAGGTAAAAAAAAATTTAACCTCTTCCAAAATTTAAACTTCAGTTATGATTATGCAGACATGCAGGCAAAGACTGAAAAATAACATGTAAAATGCAAAAGATAAAAATAATGTTTGGGTGACAGAACTGTGGATTTATAGAAAATTTCTTTCATTCGTTGAAAAGTGCTGTAGTGAAACAAAAAAAAAGAAAAGTGCTGTAGTAAAACCAAAAGCTGAAAAACGAAATATATAATGAGACTTCAGGCTGTTTTAAAACATGACAAAACTTTTTAGCCCTTCACTGAATGCTTACTACGTGCCAGGAACTATTCTAAGTGCTGGAGACAATGCAGTGAAAACAAAATTCCTGCCTTTATGAACTTCACAATATATTGAGGAAAAGCAAAAAGGAAACGAAGTAAACAACATAATTTCTATTAACGATCTGACTGCTCTTTAGAAAACTGAACAGAGCAATGTGATAAGTATTACTGACTGGGTTTGGGGACACCACCTAAAACAAGGCTCTGAAAAGGGCTTACTTGAGCAGGTGACATTTGAGCTGAAACCTGAATAATGAGACCTACCAAAGGCTGGGAGAAGAGCTACATGGAACATGAACAAACATGAAGAGCCTAAGGTAGGTGAGCTTCATGTATCTCTGGTCAGAATGTAGTGAGCTAAGTAGGAGAGGACAAGGCTTAGAACATGAGAAGACTTGAAAGTAAAAGTTTAGATTTTAGTCCTAATTTGTTAAGACGCCCTTGTGGTAAGGGGTGCCTTAAAAAGGAAATGACATTTTTTTCAATATGAACTTTTTTTGGAGAGATTATAAAAGGTCATGAGTAGAGGCAAGAGAACTATTAACTACAGCCCAGATGAGAGGTTATGGGGGCTTGGAGCAGTGACAGGAAATGGGGATGATGGATTCAAAATATAGTCTGAGGGCAGAAATGAAAGAACTTGATTAAAGGTTTTGGCTTGTGAAACCGTTTAAGAAGCCTAGGGGTTTTGATTCTTTCGAATTTTGAGATGAAACTAAAATTTCATCAAAAGAACAGGATTTAGTTCTTTTGAATTCTGAGATGAAAACCAGGAGGGAATGTTGACTTTTGCGGGGGGAGGGCAGGAATAAAAATTTTTACTTTCAATTACTGAAATCCCCTATAAGCTTGAGGGGGGAAGAGGAACCATGTTCTTTGTTCCCCCTAAGCCTAACACTGTGCCTGCTACGCATTACATACATTGTAAAAGTTTTTGAGGAGAAGGATGGCTATTTGCTGCAGAAATCAAAAATCTTTTAGGACAGAAATTCCATATCTGCACAATAATTAATAAAGGGTTTTGGCACTGAAGTGGGATTTTGCCAGTGTCCAGGTGAATGATTTCTTTGTGACAGTAATATCTACATTCGGCTTTATCTGTAAAAAATTATTTGTGCAGTGCTCAGAATTTCTCAAGTGAAGGTCTTGTCTTTGAGTGCAGTTTTATGTTTAAGTTTTCTGTGCTCAAAGCTGTTTAAAAACAAAGTTACCCTTTAACATGAAGGGCTAGGCCTCCACATACATTTACAACCAAAAAGGGATTCACCTACTAAACGGTCAGCACCTGAACAAAGGAGTCATTAAGTACTTCAAACGCAGCACATGAAAGCCAATTAGTAAACGAAGCAACTCCTCACCAGCAATAAACCAAGAGGTTTGAAAACCGGACGGGAATAACATTTGAATTTGCTTAACATCTTTTACAGACCTGGCACCATGGCAGAACTATGTCCTTTAATTCGATTCTCAAAATAGTGGAGGAAGGTATTCACTTTCACCACCCATTTTTTTAGAGATGAGCGCTCGGAGTATCTCGGTCTCCTCTACTTCATCCAGAGTCGGCTCACCTTACAGCTCAAGGCTAAGTTCCTGTCTCCCCTGCTCTCCACCAGGCAAAAGTAATCACACTTAATTAACTGCACGTACAGAGCAACTTGAAGGTCCAGAGGAGCGGAAGAAAACGCCATATCCACCGCAGAAAACCATTGTAAGAACACCCGAGAGCCCTCCCAATGCCAAGCCAAGCGTGACTTTGGCCTCAGCACCCACGGCTCTCGCTCGCCCTTCATTTCCTCGCTTACTCATCTAATTGTCAACAAAGAAAGGAGAAGGCTGAAGCCGCATGGACCCAACAAAGCCCGAAACGGGTTAGATGAGACAGAAGGTTGGAGACCGGCCTCACAGCCCTCCCCAGGTGGAAATGACAATAAAGGATATAAGGAGCCGAGGCAGGACAGACGGCAATTCCCGGCGGCATAGTTCCTCCGGCCAGCTACTTATTTCTTCCAGTGGAACCGCGCTCGCCGGGACAGCGTGTTCCTGAGACATGCTTTCGCCCAGCACCAAAGCTTCAAAACACTCCCGCCAGAGCCAAGACCGGAAACTCCCAACGTCCCGGCAGGCCTTGCGAACCAAGACCATAGAGAGGAAGGGCGCCGCTTTCCTTGGTGAGCCCGGGCTCCGCTCGACTGGGAAGAAAGCCGGGCTTGTCTGGCCTGCGGAGGACTCGATTCACTGGTGCCCGTTTCCGGTCTGGAGAGTCTGGCCGGCGTTCTCCGAGAGGTGAATCGGGAGTCCGCTGGGGGATGAGCATGTCCAAGTTTGGGTCGCTGTCAACGTTGCTTTGAGACGCTGTGGGGAAGGTGAGGGCCGAGAGTCCCCAGATTTACAACCTTCCATCCCATGGGGCTTTTTGGTTGCACATCTGGGGTTGGGTTTGACCTGGGCACGCGGCCAGGAATGACTGCAAGTCCCGCGGTGAAGTGGGTTAGAAACAGGCGCCTTCCTACCCACTTAATGTGTTGACCCTACTCTGTACATCTTGTGTAATGCGGCAGAGACCCACCTGTCAGAATTGGTGTGCAGATTGAACTCATGGTATATTTTAAGTGTCTAGCACAGTAGATACAGAGAAGACCCTCTTGATTAAGTTGCTTCCATTTTCTACCGGCCTCTCCACATGGTGCAGTACCCTTGCAGTACCCTTATTTTGTGTCAAGCTAATCTTTACTAATTACTCCAGAGTTAACCTCACTCCCAGACACTTAGGGCTGCTGATCTCCGCTAAATGTTTGTAGTTAGGTCATTTGGATGAATTTACACACTTCAGCATACCTCTGCATGTTTTTAAAGGGATGCTCATTCAGCAAAATACAATCTTGAAGTCCTGTTACTTGAAACGGCAACACACTTGAAATGTTGTTGTTGAATCATGACGCCAGGATTCTTGGCCCCCGGAGGAGAAGAATTCAATCTGGGGCCAGAGACGAGGCTTGATTGCTCAGAGCTTTTGTGTAATAAGTTTTATTAAAGCATAAAGGAGATAGAGAAAGCTTCTGACATAGGCATCAGAAGGGG
>SJXQ01004766.1:420624-453652 GCA_006408695.1 Aepyceros melampus
CCAGCTAGTTCTTAGCTGGGTGTTATATAGTCACTAGCAGTCTGTTAATGAAAGAAAAGAATGTCTCAAAACTCAGTATGGCACCAGGCTCCTCACCCATAAAATGCATTTTGGGATAAGCTTGGCACCAAATGGTTTATCTTGGGCCATAAAATGATTAGCTTGAATCTTGAAGAAGGGCAGATCATCATACAAATAGTCTCATTTACATAGATTAGAGGAACAATATCTGAATATAACATACTGGTTTATCAAGGTGGTTCTGAGCCAAAAGGCAGAACCGACTTGAAGACAGAGTTTGGGGTAAATGCACAGTATATTAGCATAGCTTAAGATAAACATTTCCATAAGAAAAAGGCATTGGTTATCTCTGGGTTTGAGAATCCTTAACTTCAGGTGAAACCAGGTGTTATGGCAACACAGAATTTTAAAGGAAACCTCCTTTAAAATGGCAAACTTGCAAACTGTTTCCTCCGTTTGGAGACCTCTGGCCTTCCTGCCTGTTTACTCTCTCAGACTGAAGAGATTTTGGCAGTTTAAGAGGTAAATATTATATATTTGAGCAGGGTTGTGACAATCGCTAAGCTGATCATTTTCTGGCTGAGAATTTTGGACTGTATTGTTTTTAATTATTGCTGCTGCTGCTTTTCTTTTGTTTGTTTTTAGAGTTTATTATCTTCAGCTTTTGAACCCTGAAGGCTGTGTGTGTTTCCAAATCTGTCTCCCTCTCTCACCACAGCTTTCATAGAAAAGCTGTTGGTGGGGAAGGGTGGAATGTTTCAGTTCAGTTTAGTTCAGTTGCTCAGTCACGTCCGACTCTTTGCAACTCATGAATTGCAGCACGCCAGGCCTCTCTGTCCATCACCAACTCCCAGAGTTCACCCAAACTCACGTCCATCGAGTCAGTGCTGCCATCCAGCCATCTCATCCTCTGTTGTCCCCTTCTCCTCCTGCCCCCAGTCCCTCCCAGCATCAGAGTCTTTTCCAATGAGTCAACTCTTTGCGTGAGGTGGCCAAAGTATAAAGTTTCAGCTTCAGCATCAGGTCTTCCAATGAACACCCAGGCCTGATCTCCTTTAGGATGGACTGGTTGGATCTCCTTGCAGTCCAAGGGACTCTCAAGAGTCTTCTCCAAAACCACAGTCCAAAAGTATCAATTCTTCGACGCTCAGCTTTCTTCACAGTCCAACTCTCACATCCATACATGACCACTGGAAAAACCATAGCCTGGACTAGATGGACCTTTGTTGGCAAAGTAATGTCTCTGCTTTTGAATATACTGTCTAGATTGGTCATAATTTTCCTGCCAACGACTAAGCATCTTTTAATTTCATGGCTGCAGTCACCATCTGCAGACATTTTGGAGCCCAAAAGAATAAAGTCTCTCACTGTTTCCGCTGTTTCCCCATCTATTTGCCATGAAGTGATGGGACCAAATGCCATGATCTTAGTTTTCTGAATGTTGAGCTTTAAGCCAACGTTTTCACTCTCCTCTTTCACTTTCATCAAGAGGCTTTTTAGTTCCTCTTCACTTTCTGCCATAAGGGTGGTGTCATCTGCATGTCTGAGGTTATTGATATTTCTCCCGGCAATCTAGATTCCAGCTTGTGCTTCTTCCAGCCCAGCGTTTCTCATGATGTACTCTGCATAGAAGTTAAATAAGCAGGGTGAGCCTTGACGTACTCCTCTTCCTATTTGGAATCAGTCTGTCATTCCATGTCCAATAAGGGTGGTGTCATCTGCATGTCTGAGGTTATTGATATTTCTCCCGGCAATCTAGATTCCAGCTTGTGCTTCTTCCAGCCCAGCGTTTCTCATGATGTACTCTGCATAGAAGTTAAATAAGCAGGGTGAGCCTTGACGTACTCCTCTTCCTATTTGGAATCAGTCTGTCATTCCATGTCCAGTTCTAACTGTTGCTTCCTGACCTGCATATAGGTTTCTCAAGAGGCAGGTCAGGTGGTCTGGTATTCCCGTCTCTTTCAGAATTTCCCACAGTTTATTGTGATCCACATAGTCAAAGGCTTTGGCATAGTCGATAAAGCAGATATAGATGTTTTTCTGGAACTCTCTTGCTTTTGCGATGATCCAGTGGATGTTGGCAATTTGAATTCTGCTTCCTCTGCCTTTTCTAAAACCAGCTTGAACATCTGGAAGTTCACAGTTCACATATTGCTGAAGCCTGGCTTGGAGAATTTTGAGCATTACTTTACTAGCGTGTGAGATGAGTGCAATTGTGCGGTAGTTTGAGCATTCTTTGGCATTGCCTTTCTTTGGGATTGTAATGAAAACTGACCTTTTGAAAACTAGTCAGTCTAATCACATGGACCACAGCCTTGTCTAACTCAGTGAAACTAAACCATGCCGTGTGAGGCCACCCAAGGTGGACGGGTCATGGTGGAGAGGTCTGACAGAGTGTGATCCACTGGAGAAGAGAATGGCAAACCACTTCAGTATTCTTGCCTTGAGAACCCCATGTACAGTATGAAAAGGCAAAATGATAGGACACTGAAAGAGGAACTCCCCAGGTTGGTAGGTGCCCGATATGCTACTGGATATCAGTGGAGAAATAACTCCAGAAAGAAGAAAGGGATGGAGCCAAAGCAAAAGCAATACCCAGTTGTGGATGTGACTAGTGATAGAAGCAAGGTCTGATGCTATAAAGAACAATTTAAATGAAATGTGTCACTTTACTTCTTGATAACAATTTTCTTTTTTTTTTTTTTCTCTAGAGCTGCACTGAAAAAGAGCAAAAATCTCTTAAAAGTCATTTGGAAATAGCTCTGAATATTTGTAACTGTATAAGCAGCTAAAGAGAAATAGACCTTCAGCAGAACTAACAGAATAATTAATTGAGGCAGGTATACATGTGTGTCATCAGTTCTATCCAGAAGTTGAAGAAGCTTCCTTAGAGTTTAACGGTTGTGTGCATTTTATGAGAGAATGACTTTTCAATTTAATTTCACTATAGAAGACCATCTGGAAGATGAATTAACATCTCTTGGAGATGGAGCTTTGACCCTACATTCCTCACAAGAGTCTTCAGTCTCAGAAAGACAAAAAGGTACATATAGAGGCAAAAAATGTTCCACAGAACAATCTGACTTGCTGCAGGACCATTTGTGGGAACATAAGTCAGAGAGAAATGAGGCTACCTCTCAAGACCCAGACAGCTCATTCGGTGCAGCTAATAGTTCAAATAACTTGGAATCACATGAGGAAAAGCCCTACTTGAGAGTTGCCAAAGAGCATGCTATGCCTAAAGATTTAAAGAAAGTGTTAGAAAATAAAGTCACAGAAACATTGCCAGGTCTCCAACACATTAACATATCAATAATGAAAACCACCTTGTCGAAAGAGAACTTCCCTGGAGAAAATATCATTTCAAAAAGCTTTTCTTCTCACTCTGACCTGATTTCAGGTGTTTACGAAGGAGGCTTGAAAATCTGGGAGTGTACCTTTGACCTCCTGGCATATTTGACAAAGGCCAAAGTGAAATTTGCTGGGAAAAAAGTGTTGGATCTCGGTTGTGGATCAGGGTTGCTGGGTATAATGGCACTCAAGGGAGGTGCCAAAGAAATTCATTTTCAAGATTATAACAGTGTGGTGATTGATGAAGTAACCTTACCTAATGTAGTGGCCAACTCCACTTTGGAAGATGAAGAAAATGATGTAAATGAACCAGATGTGAAGAGACTCAGGAGATCAACAGTAGCACAAGAGCTGTGTAAATGCCGCTTCTTTTCAGGGGAGTGGTCTGAGTTTTGAAGCTTGTACTGAGCAGTGAAAAACTGTTTGAAAAATATGATCTCATTCTTACCTCAGAAACGATTTACAATCCAGATTATTATGGTCCTTTGCACCAAACATTCCTTAGATTGTTAGATAAAAATGGACGGGTGCTTTTGGCCAGCAAAGTACATTATTTTGGTGTGGGTGGAGGTACTCATCTCTTTCAGAAGTTTGTAGAAGAAAGGAATGTATTTGAGGCTAGAACACTTGAAATAATCGATGAAGGACTAAAGCGATGCCTAATTGAAATGACTTTTAAGTACCCCAGTTAATGTCTACTGAGTGTCCTAAGTGAAATAAACAGAATAACCAAAACCTTAATTTGAATTATTTCTGATTTCTGTTTTTTGGAAATTATTATGTTTGTTTAATTTTGTTTAGCCAAATAAGAGACCAACTATATTAACAACACTTTACTTGCTAGGTGAGACTGAGAGAACAGTGTTTTTGAGCATTTGAAGACTTCCTAGGAAGTCATTTTGTGAGAAAGTTTTCTACTCTCCACTTTCATTCTATTTAACCTTTCTACCACCTTTGGCATATAAATTTGCCATTTCTCACTTCACGTTTGAATTTCTTCCCAGTCTTTGTCCGTTTCTGTTCCCATGGAGTGCCTGGTCAATCACCATGCTGTTCACTTTAAAGGCATGCATGCGTGCTAAGTTGCTTCAGTCATGTCCAACTCTTTGTGACCCCATGAACTGTAGCCTGCAAGACTCCCCCTGTCCATGAGGTTCTCCAGGCAAGAATCCCAGAGTGGATTGCCATGCCCTCCTTCAGGGGATCTTCCTGACCCAGGGATGGAACCCCCATCTCACCTTTCCTACATTGACAGGTGAGTTCTTTACAACTAGAGCCATCTGGGAAGCCCAAAGGTGTACATATGCATTAATAAATGGTTCTGAACCTAATATTAGATCGGAGGTGTTAAGTAACTAGGAAGAAGTTTTGAGCTTTTAAAATATTGATTTATATAACAAGAATCAGAATGCTGAGTGTTGAATTCACACTGAGATGGAAGAAATAAAGGGGAGTCATGATCGTATAAAAGTGATACAGAAAGCTTACAGTGCTTGTAACCTTTCTGTAGCCAAGTAAGTAGGAGATCCTAGGGTCTTGGTAGGAAAAAGAATAGGAAACAAAACTTCAGACTCTAAGGAGTAAAGATTTGTCATTCTTTAAGTAATAGGGAAGAGAAGAAGAGATAAAGTTTTTTATTTTAATGCAAAATATTTTACACTTAACGTACCTGAAATTGGAATCTACCTTACTGTTTATAACTGCAATGCTAGAGATCCAGGTTCGATCTCTGGGTCGGGAAGATCCCCCGGAAAAGGGAATGGCAATCCACTTCAATGTTCTTACCTGGAGAATTCCACGGGTAGAGGAGCCTGGCAGGCTACAGTCCTTGGGGTAACAAAGGGTCATACACAAGCGACTAACATTTCATTTTTCAACCTTACTAACTTGTGCAACTAGCAGTATTTTTTGTCTTTCTTGGAGGTAACTAAAATAATGGTACAACCTACATTCAATGAAATGTGATAAATTAGGCAGTTTGTCTACTTCCTGCTGAATATTTATAATCTTACAAGGTATATATCATCCCTATTTTATTAATGCTCATAATAGCTAACAATTTTCAGTATTTACAATATGCAGGGCAGAAGGGATTTACATACACTGACATTTAATATTCATAACAGCCCTGAATTACAATTACTGTCTCCATTTTATAGATAAGTTGAGACTCAAGAAGGTAATTTGATCCTTATCACAGTCCTCATATTCAGAACCTGAATCTGAACTAAAGTCTTTTTTAAAAGGTGGTGAAGATTTACTCTTCACCACCCCAGTGCTCTTAACAGTGCCTTACAATGCCAAATATTTTAGGACACTTTTATTATTCTGAAATGAAAGCCACAGTTAAACTTATTTACATGTGTGTTTAGTCACTTCAGTCACGTCCAACTCTTTGCAACCCCCTGAACTGTAGCCTGATAGGGTCCTCTGTCCATGGATTTGCAAGAACACAAATGGGCTGTGTTTTTATTTTATTCTCCAGAAGATCTTCCCAACCCAGGGATAGAATCTGCATCTCTTAATGTCTTCTGCTTTGGCAGGTGGATTCTTTACCACTAGTGCCACCTGGGAAGCCCCAACTTATTTACATACATCATTAGAAGCATTTTTTTGTAGTCATAATTTTTCTAGTAGTCATGTATGGATGTTAGAGTTGGACTATAAAGAAAGCTGAGCACCAAAGAATTGATGCTTTTGAACTGCGGTGTTGGAGAAGACTCTTAGTCCCTTGGACTGCAAGGAGATATAACCAGTCCATCCTAAAGGAGATCAGTCCTGAATATTCATTGGAAGGACTGATGCTGAAGCTGAAGTTCCCATACTTCAGCCAACTGATGCAAAGAACTGACTCATTGGTAAACACCCTGATGCTGGGAAAGAGTGAAGGCAGGAGGAGAGGGGATGACAGAGGATGAGATGGTTGGATGGGATCACTGACTCAATGGACATGAGTCTTGAGGAAGCTCCAGGAGTTGGTGATGGACAGGGTAGCCTGGTGTGCTGCAGTCCATGGGGTCGCAATGAGTCAGAGACAACTGAGCAAGTGAACTGAACTGAAACGTAAATCCTTAATGCATTTATCATATGTATATATATGTGTGCATATATATATATGTATAAACCTACAATATGAAGAAAGTCATTTATAAACAAATAATTTGTGTTCCTTCAGGTAAATGCACAGGTACTGCTGCTGCTAAGTCACTTCAGTCGTGTCCGACTCTGTGCGACCCCATAGACAGCAGCCCATCAGGCTCCACCGCCCCTCAGATTCTCCAGCCAAGAACACTGGAGTGGGTTGCCATTTCCTTCTCCAATGTATGAAAGTGAAAAGTGAAACAAGTCATTCAGTCGTGTCCAACCCTCAGTGACCCCATGGACTGCAGCCTTCCAGGTTCCTCCTTCCATGGGATTTTCCAGGCAAGAGTACTGGAGTGGGGTGCCATTGTCTTCTCTGATGCACAGATGTAGCTGCTGAGAAAATATGTAGTAGTAAGATGTTTGTACTTAAGATATGATTACTGTCAATGTCACAGCTACAATTCCAGACCCATCTATTGATAAGGCAGAATAGCCCTGACAGCAGGTTTGGCTATTTGAGGAGGTACAAAGCATTAGACAGAGTCCCATGACAATGGTCAGCATCAATGATTTTGAGACAAACAGATAGCTCTCAGTTCTCTGTGATGAATTAGACACCCAAAGAGGTGTCATCCAGGAGGCTTCTCCAGAAGTAGAAGAGACACGGCCCTGAACAGGGGCTCAGGGAACAATTTCAGCCCCAAGGGAGGCGGACCTAGTGAAAACAGCAGGAGTCAAAACAGAAGCCCAGTCCTGGGAACTAGATAATCCTGGGCATTAAAGATAATTCTGGAGGTGACCGCTGATCAGGAGCACATCTACCTAAGATAGCTAGCAGCAAAAGAGAGTAGAAATAAAATTATGGATATAAATCCAAGAGAAGGATGCATAGCATAGTACACTTTGTCATGTAAATAGTTGAATCATTTAAAGAAGCATCTATTTATATGTCAAGATAATGACCGTTGAAGTTCAATATTTGGGTTAAAGTTCAGTTTCCCCAACTAGAGAGCAGGGTTTGTAGTAGTATCTCTCTAAGAGAAATCTTTTTAAAAATCATAGTGAATATTGGGAAACTTTCAGGGAGTTTGGAGTTTTAGAGCATGAACCACCCATTCTTGTATTGGTGTCTTACAATAAATGCTGCACTTAACCACATGCACACATATCAACATGATTACTATGGATAAATGGAAATTATTATGGTCATGAATTCTCATAGTATTTAGTCACCCTGTTTTCTCAATCAAGTAAGAAGCCTTATTCACTTTTGTTAAAAATTGGGTTTGAGACTTTACAGTTTACAAATCCCAGTTCAGAACTTGGAAAAATGAATAGATTTAAGAACTTTCACTGCCCAAGGCCAACCCTCATTCTCTCCCTCCAC
The DNA here is from genome assembly GCA_006408695.1 of Aepyceros melampus. Lineage (NCBI taxonomy): Eukaryota > Metazoa > Chordata > Mammalia > Artiodactyla > Bovidae > Aepyceros > Aepyceros melampus. Next base: position 428,468 of record SJXQ01004766.1, read on the forward strand.
AACCCTGCCCCCTACTTTACCTTCAATTTCTAAGTTGTCTTTTTCTTTTTGAATGCTTTGGCATTACAGAGCATTAAGGATGAAGAAGAATGCATCTTGGAAATCTGTTTCTAAAAACTCAGTCACATGCAAGTTGTGTTCTGCCTTCACTTCAGTTCAGTCGCTCATTCATGTCTGACTCTTTGCGACCCCATAAACTGCAGCACGCCAGGCCTCCCTGTCCATCACCACCTCCCGGAGTCCACCCAAACCCATGTCCATTGAGTCAGTGATGCCATCCAACCATCTCATCCTCTGTCATCCCCTTCTCTAGCTGCCCTCAATCTTTCCCAGCATCAGGGTTTTTTCAAATGAGTCAGCTCTTTGCATCAGGGGGCCAAAGTATTGGAGTTTCAGCTTCGACATCACTCCTACCAATGAATACCCAGGACTGATCTCCTTTACGATGGATTGGTTGGATGTCCTTGCAGTCCAAGGGACTCTCAACGGTCTTCTCCAACAACAAAGTTCAAAAGCATCAATTCTTCGGCACTTAGCTTTCTTTATAGTCCAACTCTCACAACCATACATGACCACTGAAAAAACCATAGCCTTGACTAGAAGGACCTTTGTTGACAAAGTAAATTTCCCATTTGTCAGATTGCCTGTGCCCTTAGCTTCCTTTCCACTGCCCCACAGAGGCTCTCTGCCAGTAGCTCAGAAATTGGGGAGGGTTGGGTAGGAGGCTGTCTCCCTGCAGACTCGGAGCTGACACACTGCCTTCGTCAAATGCAGTCACCAATGACACGTGTGCTGTTCTGTCCTCAGGGGAGATGGGTCAGATGGGATCAGCCGCTCAGCTAGCAGGTACTTCTTAGTACCATCCATAGTGTTTTATTCAGGTTTTATAAGAGCTTCAGTTCAGTTCAATTCAGTTGCTCAGTCATGTCCGACTCTTTGTGACCCCATGAATCACAGCACGCCAGGCCTCCCTGTCCATCACCAACTCGTGGAGTTCACTCAAAGTCCGACTCTTTGTGACCCCATGAATCGTACACGCCAGGCCTCCCTGTCCATCACCAACTCGCAGAGTTCACTCAAACTCACGTCCATTGAGTCGGTGATGCCATCCAGCCATCTCATCCTCTGTTGTCCCCTTCTCTTCCTCCCCCAATCCCTCCCAGCATCAGAGTCTTTTCCAATGAGTCAACTCTTCGCATGAGGTGGCCAAAGTATTGAGGTTTCAGCTTCAGCATCAGTCCTTCCAAAGAACACCCAGGACTGGTCTCCTTTAGAATGGACTGGTTGGATCTCCTTGCAGTCCAGAGGACTCTCAAGAGTCTTCTCCAACACCACAGTTCAAAAGTATCAACTCTTTGGTGCTCAACTTTCTTCACAGTCCAACTCTCACATCCATACATGACCACTGGAAAAACCATAGCCTTGACTAGACGAACCTTTGTTGGCAAAGTAATGTCTCTGCTTTTGAATATGCTATCTAGATTGGTCATAACTTTCCTTCCAACGAGTAAGTGTCTTTTAATTTCATGGCTGCAATCAGCATCTGCAGTGATTTTGGAGCCTCCCAAAAATAAAGTCTGACACTGTTTCCACTGTTTCCCCAGCCATGAAGTGATGGGACCAGATGCCATGATCTTCGTTTTCTGAATGTTGAGCTTTAAGCCAACTTTTTCACTCTCCTCTTTCACTTTCATCAGGAGGCTTTTTAGTTCCTCCTCACTTTCTGCCATAAGAGTGGTGTCATCTGCATATCTGAGGTTACTGATATTTCTCCCAGCAGTCTTGATTCCAGCTTGTGCTTCTTCCAGCCCAGCATTTGTCATGATGTACTCTGCATATAAGTTAAATAGGAGTTTAATGAATAGCTATTTGAATAAAAAGAAATAACAAGAAACCTATGTGACATCATAACCTTGATTCTTTGCTTACACTTCAGCCAGAATTTCCTGAACTTCTCATCCTATGTTATGGTTGCACTGAATTTGCTGATATTAAATTTTTTCTTTGGGTAAGTGCAATTCAAAATTACCATCATAACTTGAGTGCAGCCCAGCAGGAAAGTTTGTGCTATAAAAGACTCCATTTTTGCAGCTCTGGGATGTAGCTTCTAGTCCTCCAGGATGTTTGGGGGAAGCCACAGTACCATTTATCACAATTAGATAGTCTCTCACAATTCCGATTGGTGTTTTCTTAAGGGATTAAAAGTGAACTCAGATAACCTTTAAAAGTAACTTCATCCTCTATACAGGAAGTTGTCAAAGTGCTTTTTCAGGAGAAGGAGTAATACTTGATTTGAAAGAAAGTTACAATAATAACAAACAGCTTAGTAACCTAAACATTTTTAAAGGCAGTGTGTCAGTTCCGGATCTGCATGGAGACACCCCCATCCCCACCCTCCTCAGTTTCAGAGCTACTGGCAGGGAGCCTCTGTGGAGCAGTGGAAAGGGAGCTAAGGGCACAGGCCATCTGAAAAACAGGAAGTTTGAAGGCAGAACATAGCCGGCATGTGACTGCGTTTTTAGCAACAGATTTTCAAGATGCATTCGTCTTCATCCTTCATGCTCCACAATGTCAAAGCATCCAAAAAGGACAACTCTTATCCCTTATAGAACAAGGTAAGTGGCCAAGAGGGTTATTATGATCTTTAAAAATGCAATGAAGGGGATGCTGCCTCTTTTTCCATGGTATATACTGATGGGATGGAAAAAGTCAATGTGAAGGCTTGCCTTTGGCAGTGTGTAGCATAAGCCTTTGCAGTAGAATCGGATGTACTGGGTGTCATGGACCCAAAGTGCTTTGGACCATGCTGCTGCTAGACTGTGGTGCCTTTGTGTAAACAAAAAGACACTGTACCCTCCAGACAGGCTTCCCAGATAGTGCGAGTGTTAAAGAACCTGGGGGCCAATGCAGGAGACATAACAGACACAGGTTTGACCCCTGGGTCGTAAAGACCTCCTAGAGGAGGGCATGGCGACTCACTCCAGTATTCTTGGCTGGAAAATCCCATGGACAGAGGAGCCTGGCAGGCTACAGTCCATAGGGTCACAAGGAGTTGGACAAAACTGAAGCGACTTCACAGCCCTCCAGGCAGATTCAGCCTCAAGTTGAGAACAGAACTGGCAAGTGGAATAGGGCTGTTTTCAGCTCCATGTGCCCCTTAGCACTTCTTAGTGGCCCTGCGCTTTAGCCTTACAAAATTCCACAACTTTCTGACTCATAAAGGACTGGAAAATGGGCAATAAACTGATGAACACCAAGAGAATCAGATAACATCCACTAAATACAGGAAGTGAGGAACTGTCAGAGACGGTGCTTTTCTTTTCTTTTCTCAGGGTGATGTACAGCCTTTCTGTCAGGGGCAACCAGCACAGTTTGATGGCATTAAGGTCTTTGGGATCTAACTGTGCAGCAGGTGAACTCACAGGAAACGTTTGAACTAGGTGATGAGCTGCCGAGACAAGTATTCCCATGTGATCTCTCCCCGCACACTGGACACTGCACCAGAGGTTGTCAACATGAGCAATGAAGGCAGACTGACTGAAACCTGTCCATATCACCCCATCCAGGAGTCTTAGAGGTTCCCTGGAGGGCTCGGATGCATAGCAGCTGCACGATTCTGAAAGCCTCCTAACAGCATATCCAGTTAGCCATATAGCGTGAGTGTAGCTCTAGCAATTTTCTCAGTCTGCTCTAAACTTCAGCAGGTCCCCACCAGCGAGATTCAACTCCTGGTCCCAATATAATGAACAGCAATCATTCAACCAGCCTGATCATATTTCACATCTGAGGCTGCAAAGAAATCGATGCCCCAGAACCTGCCAAGAACAAACCCACCCACTGTGAGAAAATTAGTCAAAAAGATAAATAGAAAAATGTATCATCCTCATTCAGTTAATGGAAATCTGAGGTAGACAAGGCCAAGACTTGACAGCATTCTTTCAGTTCAGTTCAGTCACTCAGTCGTGTCCGACTCTGTGACCCCATGAATCGCAGCATGCCAGGCCTCCCTGTCCATCACCAACTCCCAGAGTGCACTCAGACTCACGTCCATCGAGTCAGTGGTGCCATCCAGCCATCTCATCCTCTGTCGTCCCCTTCTCTCCTGCCCCCAATCCCTCCCAGCATCAGAGTCTTTTCCAATGAGTCAACTCTTCGCGTGGGGTGGCCAAAGCACTGGAGTTTCAGCTTTAGCATTATTCCTTCCAAAGAACTCCCAGGGCTGATTTTCTTTAGGATGGACTGGTTGGATCTCCTTGCAGTGCAAGGGACTCTCAAAAGTCTTCTCCAACACCACAGTTAAAAAGCATCAATTCTTCAGCGCTCAGCTTTCTTCACAGTCCAACTCTCACATCCATACATGACTACTGGGAAAACCATTCTAAAATTTTCTAGAACTCAAACCTCTTGTAGGTTTTTGCTGTTCTAAGCTAATCATTTCTTGCTATAAACTTGACTCTGAACTTGTTTTTAATAACCTGAGAAAGTGTTTGGGCTGGGGAGCATTTTTTAGGAAAGATTTTGTATAAAAAAGTAGAATAGAGGACTTCCCTAATGGCCCAGTGGTCAAGAATCTGCCTTCCAATGCAGGGGACATGGTTGGATCCTGTCGGGGGCCAGCGTGAGGAATCCCACCCGTGACAGGGTCACGTGGCAAACTCAGATGGCAGGGCAATCTGAGTCATCGGATTTCTCCCTGGTTTTTCCTGAGCATGTGCCCCAATAATAAAAATTTGTTCTGTATTTGTCTGTTTCTCCACTGTTCTCTGCCAGTTTCTCGGAAAGAGTTAATTCAAAGCTTTAGCTTCCTGCATTTGAAAGGAGTGTTTCAGCCCAACACCCCCCCCTTTGATAATGCTCTAGCCTGCCTAAACAGGTTCCCCTGAGTTTTTACAAGCTTGCGAATTGCTGGCAACCCCCAGCTGTGAGGGGAAAAAGGGCCTTGAAGTGTTTTAACGTTACAAACCTTTTCTAAGGATAGACTTCACTGTTGCCTCAATGATTGCTGCCAGACCTCCTTATCTGCACCTGGAAGTTTCTGCTATACAAACAATATTTGGAAATAGATATGTAGTAGTTTTTGTATGTTAGCAACACTAGGCATTCGGGTTAATTTGCTTTCTTTTATAAATCATTGTGCTCTCGCTTGCTGTGTCCTTGCTATGTAAGAATGCAACTTTGTTTAGTGCCTCCCAAGAATGGCGCCAGACCTTGGAAAAACTAACACTTATCAGAGAAGAGCTGTAAATTGTCGAACTGGCCTTTTGGCTGGAAGATGATGTAAATTACCTAAGACTTGTGTATACAATTAGGTATGCAGAGACTAAGCCTGCTCTCGATAAGAGTCAGGGCTGCTGTCATTGCCAAAATTTGTGAAACCCATTGATCTTCATTGTATGAAAAAGGACATGTGAAAAATAAAGTGGGGGCCAGTTTAGGGACCAGTCTTTCTCGGGAACAGTTTCTCTGAGCAGTTTTTCAGGACCAGCTTTTCTCAGACCAGCTTCACGGACCAGTTTCTCAAATGACTCGCCTTCCCGAGCTGCTTCTTTAAAGATATCTGGCTCCCCCCATGTCTCTCTGTCTCTGTCCTCTTGTACTTTAATTCCAGGCTGAATTCCCATCTGGAGCGGGAGGCTCACCACGTCTACTTATTTGCCCTGGCTATAAGTTCTGCAAGAAAAGAGGGCCCATGGTGGGGTCCCCTTTAGAGACTCAAGTGGATGCTGGTGGCCCACGTAGATGGTGCAAACCTCTTGTCTTGAGGTTTTATTGGCTTTCCCCATAAACCAAGTTATTCAGCCTTCTATTTTTCTACTAATTTCCTACTATCCTATCCTGTCCTGTCCTATCTCGCCCGCTCTGTCCCCACTTTGAATATCCCTGGATCCACCGGGGCAGGACCCAGGCAGGATCCCTTTTCCGGGACCGGATATCCCACATGCCCTGGGGCAAATAAGACAGCAATGCTGCAACACTAGAATGCCCTTGCATCTTCAACTCTAAAACCTAGTGTGCCACAGTGAAGACCCGGCACAGCAAAAAAAAAAAAAAAAAATAGACTAAAGCCCTAGAAACTCAAAACAGACCAGTTAGTCACTGGCACACCATATTCTCATTAGCGTATCCCTATGCCAGTTTTTGTTTTTTTTTAATCATTGCTTCCCCATCTCTGTGTTTAAAGAATCTTCAGAAGGAGCTATATTTTCAGTGATATGCTTTTCTTCCCATAGCTTTCCAGAAATTGAACTCTGCTTCCTGTCTGCTTTGTTGTTTTCAAGCTTCTCCAAGATTTGTACAATAAGAACCAAAAAGAGTCTCTCTACTAAGGAAAATAGCTCAGAGAAACATTTTCTCAGAAGAATGGGAAGCGTTTCTAATGTGCTGACATTTTAGTACCTTTAACAGGGACTTGGTTCAGGCTTTTATTTTAAACAGTAAATGTTTTAATGTTAAATTTATTTTAAACATTTTTCATTTTCTCAGAGTAAGAAAAACATCTTATTCTATAAACGTCCCTCCAAATACTTCAGAAACTCTTTTGTCCTGTAGCCCATAATGTTGTAATTCAGCAGAAAGAGATACAACCTTAGAGTCAAAATCACTAGATATCTTTATGTCTTGGTAATTTTAGTTTCCTAACTTCTATTATCACCATTTAAACATTTTACCTGATTCCTTAAAAATAAAGGACAAAGCCAAATGTCAGACCCTGAGTGTGAATTGCTCTACCATAATTGGTCTAATGAGGCATTTTGGTTAAATTTATTATTATTTGGTTAAATTTTGGATGGAATTGTGAATGGGATTTTTTTAAAATTTCTGTTTCTGATAGTTCATTGTTAATCTGAAAAAGGAGACAAACAAAACTCATAGATACAGAGAACAGTTTGTCAGAGGGGAAGGGGGTTGAGGGGGTGGGAGAAGTAGGTGAAGGAGCTCAAGAAGTACAAACTTCCAGTTCTAAATATATCATGGGAATGTAATGTAGAGCAATGATGACTATAGTCAATAATATTGCATTTCAAATTTGAAAGTTGCTAAAAATTAAGTCTTATAAGTTTCTTCAGAAGAAAAAATTTGTAACCTTGTATGTTACAGATGGTAACTAGGCTGATTGTGATAATATATACAAATATCGAGTCATTATGTTGTGCATTTGAAACTTAAGATAATGTTGTGTATCTATACTTCAATTAAAAAAAAAAGACATCTTAGATGGGCCCACTGTTTGATCACACATAAATATGCACATGATGTTTTGGCCTCTCAGGAGTATTATAGTAATGTTACCAAAAGGTGTGCAGTGCAGCTGCTCACTGCCCAAAAGTCAATAAACAGGCCAGCTTGGTGGAAAGGAAAGTTTGCTTCATTTCAGAAGCCGGCAACTGGGAGGGGAGGGCGGACATCTGTCCAAAGGCTGACCCCCTTCCCACCCCCACCCCCCCTGACAAGGAGGAGGTGAGAGCTTTATAGGCCGAGGGAGGGGGCTACATGCAGAAACAGTACAGTCAGCTCTGACAGTCATCTTCAAATTGGTCATTGGTGATCTGACCAGCACCGTCTTGGTTATTTTGCTATGTCGTTCCTGCGTGCTTAGTTGTATCCAACTCTTTGTGACCCTGTGGACTGTAGTCGGCCAGGCTCCTCTGTCCATGGGGTTTTCCAGGCAAGAATACTGGAGAAGGTTACCATTTCCTTTTCCAGGGGATCTTCCCAACCCAGGGATCAAACCCCATGTCTCCTGGATCTCCTGCATGGCAGGCAGATTCTTTACCCACTGAGCCATTGGGGAAACCCCTGGTTATTTTAGGTACAATTAATCTTCAGTTCCAAGGTTGGGTTTTTTCCATTTCTTTGAGGTCAGTTCTCATAACTGGGCAGCTTATCTCATGGCCACAGCCTGGTCATCATGTAATCAACTTCTTCTGCTAGTGGGCCTTTCGGTATCTATCAGACCACTCACAGGATATGGTTCAGAGTATTATCTGTAGCCCTTGAGAAGGAACTAAAGGTCCTTGAGATGCTTAATGACTACAGTATTATTATTTGGTCTCCTTTGGCTGTTTTCCTTTGTCTGTGAATTGCTCATTTCTCTGATTAAAGTTATTTTTTGACTGAAATTTTCCACAGACAAAAGGCAGGCAGAGGACCTGGGGGGAGGTTCTGGAGGGGGCAGGGTACTGCTCTGGTTCAGTCCCCCCTTTTCTTTGATACTCCTCAATCTTGTGGAGGCACAGAGCAAGAAAGGGAATATTACTTTGTCATAGTACCTGGACAAACATTTGAAAATTACTAGACATATTACAATGAGGATAATAATCAAAATGCATCTTTGTATTGTTCTCTGAATCTATTTTTCTTAATGGTTAAAGCAAATGTACAATATACATTTGAAAGTGAAAGTGAAGTTGCTCAGTCGTGTCCGACTCTTTGCGACCCCATGGACTGTAGTCTACCAGGCTCCTCTGTCCATGGGATTTTCCAGGCAATAGTACTGGAGTGGATTGCCATTTCCTTCTCCAGGGGATCTTCCTGACCCAGGGATCAAACCCAGGTCTCCCACATTGTAGACAGACACTTAACTGTCTGAGCCACCGTGGAAGTTACACAATATACGTTTAATAGGCTACAAATAGGCTGTTTTGGTTAGCCTAAAGTTCAAAGTAAATCATGTATAAGCCAGAATGATTTCCCCATACCTCAACATGTGAAAATTTCTTTCATCATTTACCCTTTTCAATTGTAAATCTTTCCATAGAAATTGTTGATAATCAGTATATTTTTCCAACGTTGCCATGGTAGCTCAGTAGTCTGCTCTGGGTCTATCCATGTCCCTTGGTTCTAGACTTCCTTTATGTTTATGTATCTGCTGAGTTGTCCACATTAGGGGAAAACTAATCAGGTATCATGGAGAGGCTCTGAAGTATATTCATAGGGAAACACTTTATAAACAAAGTAAATCATGTATAAGCCAGAATGATTTCCCCATACCTCAACATGTGAAAATTTCTTTCATCATTTACCCTTTTCAATTGTAAATCTTTCCATAGAAATTGTTGATAATCAGTATATTTTTCCAACGTTGCCATGGTAGCTCAGTAGTCTGCTCTGGGTCTATCCATGTCCCTTGGTTCTAGACTTCCTTTATGTTTATGTATCTGCTGAGTTGTCCACATTAGGGGAAAACTAATCAGGTATCATGGAGAGGCTCTGAAGTATATTCATAGGGAAACACTTTATAAGCCATGCATTTTATCATTTATACCGAACTGTTACACAAATACTGGACATGTGCTTTAAGCAGTGAACTTAAAGGCATCAGTGCTACACGTCGTGAGCAGTTATACTCTGTGACAACTTTACTGGATAATTTTTCCATAATCTTAATCCTGACAATGTACAAAATTCTTTTCTCAAAGTTCCTTTTTCACAAATCTTTGACCATTTTATGGATCCAAACAAATTTGTCCTGTATTTTCCCATCCAGAAATAAACAACTGTAGGATAAAATTATTATCATTTTTCCTCAACAAAAATATTTTCATTCTTTATACCTTCTCTTCACTGAAAACACCCATATCCTACTTGCTTTACACACTGAAATGCTTCCCTTATCATTTATACACATCATAAGTTTTAACCCTGGAAAACCTTAACAAAACCAAGAAACAAGTGATTGAAATGTTACACCAGCATTTTCTGATTGGAAAATTTAAGAACATATTCCATAACCTCTAAAAACATACATTTTTCATATCAAAATTTTTCTTAAATGTGGTACAGGGTGTGTGTTTATAAACCCAAACATTTTTAGTTTCCTTCTTGGTCTTGCAAAACAAAAGTAGATACATTTAGATTTGTTGGATTTGTAAGCACTGATTTTTTAAGCCAATTAATGGATCTCCTTTACAAATTAACCTCAGCAATATTATCCAAAGACAAAAATACATATTCAGACATATAGACATTCAGACAAACAGAGATCTCATTGTTTCATCTTTTTACATTTCATAAATTAGGCATTGTGATTAAACTTTATCAGTTTATTAATAATAGTCAGAATAGTTGAATTTATACTCTCAATGTTAAAAGGCTTCCCTTTTGTTTCCCTTGGCTTAAACTTTTACTATTTAACCCAAGGTTAGAGTCCCAGGCAAAGTGGTCTGTGTTTATATTTCAAGGACATGATAAAAGCTAACTTCAAATTTTCTCCTAGGCATATTCATTTCCTTAGTGTCTGAAAAAAATTGTTTTATCAAGCCAGGTTTCTCTAACTGCATACACAAAAAGAACAAGTTTTGGAATTTCAAAAGAGTTTCATCTTAACCAATTTTCTCTGAAGTCTAAGGAATACTGTTGCCATACATTGTTCAGAAAAAATCATCTTTCTTTTTCTATAGTCATAGTTTTGTAGCTTGACTTTTTCTTAATGAATTGAACCTGATTTTCTCATTTTACATAGGCAACAATAATGTCAATCACACAAATGGAATACCCAGTCACACATCAAACAACAGATGTGTCATAAACCCTCCCCGTTGGTGACTGGTACGGAGTTCCAAACAAACACTTCCCAAACACAAATGATCCTCAACAGTAGTCAGATATCAGAACCAATTGGCAAAATGCCCAAATGACACTCAATGCTCACAAACAGCCCTCAGTGGTAGTTGGATGCCAGAACCAATTGGCAAAAATGCTCAAATATCAGTCAGTGCCCACACATGGTCCTCAACATCAAACACACATCAGAATCAACTGGCAAAATGCCCAAATAGCACCTCATGCCCCTAAACAGTCTCAACATCATATACACATCAGAACCAACTGGCGAGAAAGCCCAAATAGCATTAGCACTCAGAAATGGGAAGGTTGCCTGGGTGCACCCCAGCGAACTTGGGAGGGTTGTTATCTGTCAAAGGTCGACTCCCATCCTGACAAGCAGGGGCTGAGAGCTTTTATAGGCTGAGGGAGGGGGCCACAGCAGAAACAGTACAGTCAGCTCTGACAGTCATCTTCAGATTGGTCATCGGTGGTCTGACCAGTGTCATCTAGTTGTTTTAGGTACAGTTAATCTTCAGTTTCAGGGATGGTTTGTTTCCATGTCTTTGAAGCCAATTCCCCATAGCTCAGTTGGTAAAGAATCCGCCTGCAATGCAGGAGACCCCAGTTCAATTCTTGGGTTTGGAAGATCCGCTGGAGAAGGGATAGGCTACCCACTCCAGTATTCTTGGGCTTCCCTTGTGGCTCAACTGGTAAAGAATTCACTTGCAAGGTAGGAGACCTGGTTCAATCCCTGGGTTGGGAAGATCCCCTGGAAAAGGGAAAGGCTACTCACTCCAGTATTCTGGCACGGGGAATTCCATGGACTGTATAGTCCATGGGGTCGCAAAGAGTCAGACACAACTGAATGACTTTTACTTTCACACTTTCCCTCATAACTGTGGCTGCCTACAAGATGGCTACAGCCTGGCCTTCATGTATTCAATTTCTCCATCTGATGAGCCTTTCAGTGTTTATAAGTTTGCTGAAAGGATATGGCTCAGAATATTAAGTATAGCCCTTGAGAAGGAACAAAAAGTCTTTGATTACACTTAATGAGTACTTATTATTTGGTCTCCTGTGACTGTTTTCCTTTGTTTGTGAATGTGCTCATTTCTCTGACTAAACTTATTCTTTGACTAAAGTTTTCCACAGACAAAGGGCAGGCAGAGGACATGGGGGGAAAGACTATAGGGTCCTGCTCTGTTTCAGTAATAGGAAGAATTGAGCCCCTCCTTGGTGCCAGTCCCTTCATGGTTAGTTTTGTCCAATACTTGGAAATAAAATAAAATTCTGCTCTATTCTAAAGCCTAAATGCATTCTCATGCCAACAAGAATTCATCAAGCACTCACTGTTATGTAGAAAAGACCATTTCTATCTTAAATAATTTCTGTTAAGACATGTAATATTTGTAATAACAGTTTACTCTTCGGTTCTCTGGTAACCAAACACTTCCAGGTATATTCCATTTCTTCTGGATCTTTCCAGAAGTGGTGCGAAGAATAAACAAGTCCCCAAGTATATTTGACTTCTGTGTGCCCCCTTTACTATGACTTGTGTATTTCCTTTGTTATTCAAGAGACTTTGTCAAATTTAATTTATGAAAGGTCAGAGATTAACTAACAGGAAACAGAACTGACAAGATTCAAACCTCAGAAGAAGAGAGATGTATGAAAGCAAAACAAACACCCAAAACTGGAAGGGTTTGAGGGAAAGGACAGAAATGAAGAATGATAGAGAGATATGAGTACTTGTGTGCTTAGTAGCTCAGTTGTATCTGACTCTTTGGTGGGACTGTAGCCTGCCAGGCTCCTCTGTTCATGGGATTCTCTATGCCAGAACTGGAGTGGGTAGCCATTCCCTTCTCCAGGGTATCTTCCTGACCCATGGATTGAATCCCAGTCTCCTGCATTGCATGCAGATTCTTTTTACCATTGAGCCACCAGGGAAGCCCATAGAGAGACAAATATGGAGTTATATCAACTAAAATGTAGGAAACCAGAAAGGGTTTGGGGAAAGTTAAGATGGTGGAACCCAAGGAAAAAGACCAATAAGGAAGTCAAGAGATTTCCTGGAATTTGCACAATAGCTGAACTTTTAAACAAGTAACTAGAGGTGGGATTCCTGGTGACTCACAGCGGAAAGGACAATAAAGGAACAAAGTCACGTGATTATGGTAAGAGGCCAAGGAAAAGCATTTTATGGCAGCCCCAAGTGACCTGGCTATACCCCTAGCATTTCATCCCCATTGGAGATTTGGTTTTACAGGACAATACTGCTGACCTTCAAACCTAGAATGACCATGCATCCAAGTGGCCCTGACACAGTCCTAGGTCCACACCCACTGCCCTAGTGTCTTATCTGGTTTAGCATTCTAGCATTCTCAAACTCTCTTGATTTGAATGATAATGATATGACATTTATACCAACCCTGTAGCACTATCCTTAACCTTATAATTTTGTGGAGTAAGTCACAATGGAAAAAACCACTCAATAAATCAGTATTAACTTCCAAGTTCAGTCTTTTAAAAAACCTACACCAAGGAATCAAGCAAAATGCACCTCTTCTTATCATATGTCAGACACTAAGCTTGACAATGGAATATAAAGATAAAGTAAAAAGTGAAGAGGAACTAAAAAGCCTCTTGATGAAAGTGAAAGAGGAAAGCGAAAAAGTTGGCTTAAAGCTCAACATTCAGAAAACGAAGATCATGGCATCTGGTCCCATCACTTCATGGGAAATAGATGGGGAAACAGTGGAAACAATGTCAGACTTTACTTTTTGGGCTCCAAAATCAGTGCAGATGGTGATTGCAGCCATGAAATTAAAAGACGCTTACTCCTTGAAAGAAAAGTTATGACCACCTAGATGGTATATTCAAAAGCAGAGACATTACTTTGCCAACAAAGGTCTGTCTAGTCAAGGCTATGGTTTTTCCTGTGGTCATGTATGGATGTGAGAGTTGGACTGTAAAGAAGGCTGAGCACCGAAAAATTGATGCTTTTGAACTGTGGTATTGGAGAAGACTCTTGAAAGTCCCTTGGACTGCAAGGAGATCCAACCAGTTCATCCTGAAGGAGATCAGCCCTGGGTGGTCTTTGGAAGGAATGATGCTAAAGCTGAAACTCCAGGACTTTGGCCACCTCATGCGAAGAGTTGACTCATTGGAAAAGACTCTGATGCTGGGAGGGATTGGGGGCAGGAGGAGAAGTGGACAACCGAGGATGAGATGGCTGGATGGCATCACGGACTCGATGGACGTGAGTCTGAGTGAACTCCGGGAGTTGGTGATGGACAGGGAGGCCTGGTGTGCTGTGATTCATGGGGTCGCAAAGAGTCAGACATGACTGAGCGACTGAACTGAACTGAAACTGTGGGCACTTTACAAATCGACTTTCTTTTAAAATGAGTCAATACAGTTTAGCACTTTAGTTTTAATTGTGTTGTGGAGAAAAAATATTTTAGAGAGTGGGTTCAGTTTTTTTATAAACTGACACCATAGCGTATTAAAAAGCAGAGACATTACTTTGCCAACAAAGGCCCATCTAGTCAAGGCTATGGTTTTTCCAATAGTCATGTATGGATGTGAGAGTTGGACTATGAAGAAAGCTGAGAGCCGAAGAAGTGATAATTGATAATATGATGCATTGATAATTCATCATAATTATCTCTGCCTCAGACAGTAAAGGGTCTGCCCGCAATGTGGGAGACCCGGGTTCATCCCTGGGTTGGAAAGATCCCCTGGAGAAGGAAATGGCAACCTACTCCAGTATTCTTGCCTGGAAAATCCCATAGATGGAGGAGCCTGGTAGGCTATAGTCTATGGGGTCATAAAGAGTCAGACACGACTAAGCAACTTCACTTCACTTACTTACATTACCTCAGAACCATAAGAGCCTCAAGTATAGAAAAGAGGACCAGGATGTCTTGGGGTTACCACGCAAGACTTTCCAGGGGAAATTTTGAGAAGAACTTACTTTGGTACCTTTGATTATTCCAAGAGTAGCCTCCCCCTACTTCTGGAGAAAGGCCTGTGGGCTTGAGAAATGGGTCAGTGTTTTATTTTATCACTTCTTTACTCAAAAACTTTCAGTAACTCTTTATTATCTCGAGTGAAATTTAAATCTCTCAGTCTGCATTTAAGACTCTCCTTAATTTAGCCAAAACTACCATTTCCATGCTGTCTCTAGAACACTGCTATAACTAGTCCTCCTAAAGCAATCTTTCATTGTCAAAGGTTACTTACCCCATTATGGATTTACCAGGTGGTGCTAGTGGTAAACCTGCCTGCCAGTGCAGGAGACATAAGAGACACAGGTTCAGTCCTGGATTGGGAAGATCCCCTGGAGAAGGAAATCCTCGAGAATCTCCTCCTTCTCTTGGACAACCTCATGGACAGAGGAACCTGACGGGCTACATACAGTCCATGGGGTCACACAGAGTTGGACACGACTGCAGTGCTTAACACACACCCCATTATGACCACCTGGGTTCCCTTCTCTTTCTCTCTGTTTAAATTTTATTTCTTCTATCAGTTCTTTAGCTGGATAATTTTTATATTTTGGCTGTGCTGTGCAGCATGTGGTATCTTAGTTTCCTGACCAGGGATTGAACCCATGCCTCTCACAATGGAAACACAGGGCCTTAATCACTGGACTGCAAGAAAAGTCCCCCTCTTCTGTCAGTTTTATTGAGAATAATTAACACACAGCACAGTGTAAGTTTAAGACCGCAAATCAAGCATAATGACTTGACTCACATACATTGTGAATGATTACCACAAGTTTAGTTAACATCCATCATCTCATATAAATATGGGAAAAAGGAAAGAAAAATTATTTTTTTCCCCTTGCGGTGAGAACCTTCAGGATTTGCTCTCTTGACAACTTTTAAATATCCTGTAGAGCAGTGCTAACTATGCCATCGTATTGTACATTCCATCTCCCATACTTATTTGTTTTCCATGTATAAAATGGATGTTTGTAACTTTTGACCACCTTCATCCAATTCTCCGACCACCCCCCTCTCCAAACTCTTGCCTCTGGTAATCACAAATCTGATCCTTTTCTCTATGAGATTTTTTTTTTTTTTAAGATTTCACATATAAGTGAGGTCATATGGCATTTGTCTCTGCCTCATTTATTTTATTCAGCATGATGCCTTCATAGTTTATCTATGTTGTCTCAAATAGCAGGATTTCTTTTCTTTTCCACAGCTGTGTAGTATTCCTCTCTCTCTATGTGTTTGTATACCACATTTTCTTTATCCATTCATTGTTGATGGACACTTAGATTATCACTCTCCTTGGGATCTCTGAAAATACGATTACATTAGAACAATAGTACTTCCATGTAAATTATTTTATCAAATCACTTTCTTCTTTTTCTGTGAAGGTAAGATTCAGGGAACACAATATGTCTGGTGACTATGAAAGGAAAAAACACACATAAAAATAGGGAAAGGGAAATTCCAAAGATTCATTTCATTGCATGACAATTTCCCCAGTAGTTGCTCTGAGAAAGGGAACCCATTTGCAAATAAAAAACTCTTATTTTCTGTTCAAACTTTTTCCTATTAGTTATCCCCATGGCATATAAATATGTCCATTGTAAGTTTCCTGTGTGTATGTAATTCCCCAGAAGCTAGTCAACCCCTGACAACTTTATGGATTTGACAGTTTCAGAAAAAATTTTAGGAAAAGTAAGATGCAGCAAGCCAAGAGGTTGGGGCAAACAGCTAACACCCTTTGTCTGACCATGTTAGTCACTGAGGACTACTGTCTGATTGCTATGGAAAGTGTCTTAAATCTTGTTTGAGAATAGTCTTTCCATTGTTCAGACCAGTCAAGTATATCAACGATTTTCTTGTTACTGACAGAGTTTCGGAAACAGTTTTTACTAAGGACCCCTGGGAACCTAGGGGCTATCCAAATGGGGCTTTCCACTTTTTATCCTGAACAGGAAGCAACTTTGCAAGATACTAACCACAACCAATGAAACATCAAAACTTTTCCACGAGAAACATGCTAGTATCAACGATCACTTTTTGAAATTCTAAGCAAATAATTGCATCTAATTTTCTATGGAGGGCTTTCCTGGTGGCTCAGTGGTAAAGAATCTGCTTGCCAATGCAGGAGACACAAGTTTAATACCTGGGTTGGGAAGATCACTTGAAGAAGGAAATGGCAACCCAGTCCAGTATTCTTGCCTGGGAAATCCTATGGACAGAGGAGCCTGGCAGGATATAGTCTAGGGGTCACAAAAGAGTTGGACATGACTTAGTGACTAAACAACAACAACAATTTTCTAGAGAACCTTCATGAGCTGAGTTTCATGTTTCACTGGCATCAAAGTTAGAACAATAGTCTAAAGGCTCCTATCTCCATTGTTGCTTTGTTTCTGTTGCAAGTGTCCTCTTGGCAAGTCATAAGTCATCCATCCATCTATCCTCCTATCCAGGCATTTAGCCAGTAAGAATTAACACACTTAGGAGTACAGTTGTACGTAAGTAGGATGTGTTGGCTCAGTTGTGTCTGACTCAGCAACCCCATGGACTGTAGCCCACCAGCTCCTCTATCCAGGGGATTCTCCAGACAAGAATACTGGAGTGGGTAGCCATTCCCTTCTCCAGGGGATCTTCTCAACCCAGGGATCAAACCTGGGTCACCTGCATTACAAGTGAATTCCTCACAATCTGAGCTACCAAGGAAACCCAGGATAGAAGTATAAAATGAATAATAAAATACTATTCCCGGTCTCAAACTGTTTACATTTCCCATGGAAAGACACGCCATGCTAAGACTCCATCTCACTCTTCCTTTTTACAGAAAAATGTCTCCAAAATATTATTTATACTCACACATTACATTGCCTCATTTTTCCTATTTCCTCAAGCTCTTCTAATTGAGCTTCTGTCTCACCACTCTACGGGCCTCTCAGGTGCCATTAGAGGTAAAGAGCCTGACTGCCAATGCAGGAGACATAAGAGATGTGGGTTCAATTCCTGGGTTGGGAATGATACCATGTAAGAGAACATGGCAACCTGCTCCAGTATTCTTGCCTGGAGAATCGCATGGACAGTGGAGCCTGGTAGGCTATGGTCCATAGTGTCTCAACAAGAGTTGGACATGACTGAAGTGACTTAGCATGCATGCACTCATCACTTTACACAAATAGCTCATTACTCCATATTTCCAAATCCAGTGGTGGTCACTTTTCTGTCCTTACCTTACTCAACAGCTCAGGGGTTGACAACAGCCTTGTTAAAATCCTTCTTTTTCCTGTCTTCTATGATGCTCAATTCAGTTCAGTTGCTCAGTCATGTCTGACTCTTTGCGACCCCACGAATCGCAGCACGCCAGGCCTCCCTGTCCATCATCTACTCCCAGAGTTCACTCAAACTGATGTCCATTGAGTCACTGATGCCATCCAGCCATCTCATCCTCTGTCGTCCCCTTCTCCTCCTGCCCCCAATCCCTCCTAGCATCAGAGTTTTTCCAGTGGGTCAACTCTTTGCATAAGGTGGCCAAGTACTGGAGTTTCAGCTGTAGCATCATTCTTTCCAAAGAACACCCAGGACTGATCTCCTTTAGAATGGACTGATTGGATCTCCTTAAGAGTCTCCTCCAACATCACAGTTCAAAAGCATCAATTCTTCGGTGCTCAGCTTTCTTCACAGTCCAACTCTCACATCCATACATGACCACTGGAAAAACCATAGCCTGGACTAGATGGGGAGAAGGCAATGACACCCCACTCCAGTACTCTTGCCTGGAAAATCCAATGGATGGAGGAGCCTGGTGGGCTGCAGTCCATGGGGTCTCTGGGAGTCAGACACAACTGAGCGACTTCACTTTCACTTTTTATTTTCATGTATTGGAAAAGGAAATGGCAACCCACTCCAGTGTTCTTGCTTGGAGAATCCCAGGGATGGGGGAGCCTGGTGGGCTGCCGTCTACGGGGTCGCACAGAGTCGGACACGACTGAAGCGACTTAGCAGCAGCAGCAGGACTAGATGGACTTTTGTTGGCAAAGTAATGTCTCTGCTTTTCAATATGCTATCTAGGTTGGTCATAGCTTTTCTTCCAAGGAGTAAGCGTCTTTTAATTTCATGGCTGCAGTCAGCATCTGCACTGATTTTGGAGCCCAAAAACTAAAGTCTGACACTGTTTCCACTGTTTCCCCATCTATTTCCCATGAAGTGATGGGACCAGATGCCATGGTCTTTGTTTTCTGAATATTGAGCTTTAAGCCAACGTTTTCACTCTCCTCTTTCACTTTCATCAAGAGGCTTTTTAGTTCCTCTTCACTTTCTGCCATAAGGGTGGTGTCATCTGCATATCTGAGGTTATTGATATTTCTCCCAGTAATCTTGATTCCAGCTTGTGTTTCTTCCAGCCAGCATTTCTCATGATGTACTCTGCATATAAGTTAAATAAGCAGGGTGACAATATACAGCCTTGACGCACTCCTTTTCCTATTTGGAACCAGTCTGTTGTTCCATGTCCAGTTCTAACTGTTGCCTCCTGACCATATATGTTTCTCAAGAGGCAGGTCAGGTGGTCTGGTATTCCCATCTCTTTCAGAATTTTCCACAGTTTCTTGTGATCCACACAGTCAAAGGCTTTGGCATAGTCAATAAAGCAGAAATAGATATTTTTCTGGAACTCTCTCGCTTTTGCGATGATCCAGCGGATATTGGCAATTTGATCTCTGGTTCCTCTACCTTTTCTAAAACCAGCTTGAACATCTGGAAGATCAGCAAACTAAAAGCGACTGGAATGGGTGAATTTAACTCAGATGACCATTATATCTATGATGCTACACCTTCCCAATTTTCTACGCCACTCCATTGCCTGCTCAGTCTCAATCTCCTTTGCCAGTTCCTATTCCTCTGATAACCATCTAAATGCATCCCAGAGTTCCAGGCCTTCATCACTTCTTTATCTTCATCTATTCAGAGTGGGTATCTCATCTACTCTTATGCCATGCCGTCTACGGGGTCGCACAGAGTCGGACACGACTGAAGCGACTTAGCAGCAGCAGCAGGACTAGATGGACTTTTGTTGGCAAAGTAATGTCTCTGCTTTTCAATATGCTATCTAGGTTGGTCATAGCTTTTCTTCCAAGGAGTAAGCGTCTTTTAATTTCATGGCTGCAGTCAGCATCTGCACTGATTTTGGAGCCCAAAAACTAAAGTCTGACACTGTTTCCACTGTTTCCCCATCTATTTCCCATGAAGTGATGGGACCAGATGCCATGGTCTTTGTTTTCTGAATATTGAGCTTTAAGCCAACGTTTTCACTCTCCTCTTTCACTTTCATCAAGAGGCTTTTTAGTTCCTCTTCACTTTCTGCCATAAGGGTGGTGTCATCTGCATATCTGAGGTTATTGATATTTCTCCCAGTAATCTTGATTCCAGCTTGTGTTTCTTCCAGCCAGCATTTCTCATGATGTACTCTGCATATAAGTTAAATAAGCAGGGTGACAATATACAGCCTTGACGCACTCCTTTTCCTATTTGGAACCAGTCTGTTGTTCCATGTCCAGTTCTAACTGTTGCCTCCTGACCATATATGTTTCTCAAGAGGCAGGTCAGGTGGTCTGGTATTCCCATCTCTTTCAGAATTTTCCACAGTTTCTTGTGATCCACACAGTCAAAGGCTTTGGCATAGTCAATAAAGCAGAAATAGATATTTTTCTGGAACTCTCTCGCTTTTGCGATGATCCAGCGGATATTGGCAATTTGATCTCTGGTTCCTCTACCTTTTCTAAAACCAGCTTGAACATCTGGAAGATCAGCAAACTAAAAGCGACTGGAATGGGTGAATTTAACTCAGATGACCATTATATCTATGATGCTACACCTTCCCAATTTTCTACGCCACTCCATTGCCTGCTCAGTCTCAATCTCCTTTGCCAGTTCCTATTCTCTGATAACCATCTAAATGCATCCCAGAGTTCCAGGCCTTCATCACTTCTTTATCTTCATCTATTCAGAGTGGGTATCTCATCTACTCTTATGCCTTGCATACACCAATGACCCTCAAGTTATTTCCTTTGTCCCTTACCTTTTATCTAAACTCAGCTGGTGGGCAAGCACCTGCTTGCTTAAAATCTCCACTCAATATTAATGTAGCAAAACAAAGCTTGTGATCCCTATTCTCTTTCCCAACTTTCTTATTGCAATTCATAGCTCCCATTCATTCAGTTTCTCAGGAATAAACCTAGGAATCATTATCACTATCTTCCTTTTCCCTACTCCTATTGATGATTTATAAACCAACTGTATTAACTTTACCTCTAAAATAAGTCTTAAATTTGTTCCACTTTCATTTATTTCCACTACTATAATTCTAAAAATAGACCCTAATTTATTTTACACCTGCCTCTTTATAATTAATTCTCCATAATTATCTTTTAAAAATATAAATCAAATATCCCATCCATCCTAGCTTAAAACCTCTAATCATTTCAGATGCCCTTGGAATAAAATCTAATTTTCCTATCATGACCTATAAGGGACTCTTTATAATTCTAGCCTCAGCATATACCACTTTTTCCCTCCTAACTCACTACACTAAAGGCACACTGACTTGTTCCTTGAGCAGAGACCAAGCTAGCTCGCACCTCAGGGTATTTACGCTTATTATTCACTCTAAACATCTGTCCCACATCTTTGCACATTCTTGATATCCTTTGGGTCTCAGTTCAAATGTGGTTCCCTTCTCAGAGGCTATCCAAAGTGAAGTACCTTTCCTTCCTTTACTTTCTCTCCGGCCATAGCCTTGTTTTGTATTTTCCACAATAGAAACCATTGTCTGAAATCATCTTGTTCAATTATATGTTTCCTTATTTGTTGTCTTCCTCTCCCTCTCTGAAATGTCAGGAATCTGGAATTTTATTCATCCTATTCATTGTTATATCCTCAATGTTAAGGAGGATGCCTGCACTAAAAGGCTCTCAATCAATATTTGTTGAACAACTGGCTGAAAGACTCTTTAGCTGCTCCTTATGGAGAAGGCAATGGCAACCCACTCCAGTACTCTTGCCTAGAAAATCCCATGCATGGAGGAACCTGGTGGACTGCAGTCCATGGGGTCAAGAATCGGGCATGACTGAACAACTTCACTTTCAGTTTTCACTTTCATGCATTGGAGAAGGAAATGGCAACCCACTCAAGTGTTCTTGCCTGGAGAATCCCAGGGATGGTGGAGCCTGGTGGGCTGCCATCTATGGGGTCGCACAGAGTCTGACACAACTGAAGCGACTCAGCAGCAGCAGCAGCAGTGCATTTAGGATAAGGTTCAGCAATGGCTCAGCCGGTAAAGCATCTGCCTAAAATGTGGGAGACCCGGGTTTAATCCCTGGGTTGAGAAGATCTCTTGGAGAAGGAAAGGGCAACCCACTCCAGTATTTCTGCCTTGAAAATCCCGTGGGCGGAGGAGCCTGGTAAGCTACAGACTATGGGGTCACAAAGAGTCAGACATAACTGAGTGACTTCACGTTCACATTCAGCAACTCGACAGGGCTTACAAGTGAGTCCCTGCTAGCCTTATCACTCACTGCTCAGATGCTCTGAACTCTCCTTAGCTTTGGTCAGGTACTGTCACTACTCACCACTTCTGTAGTTTCACATTTGTTGTTCTTTCTTTGGATTCTCTCCCTGCTCTGTATTCATCTATGACTCATTTCTACTTACCTTTTAACTCTTAGCTTGGGGTTCAGTTCCTCTGTGTTGGTGGTTGATAGATAATCATCCCAAACAGCTTCCTATTCAGACCATAAAGTTTGAAGTCCTCATTTAGAAAGTTCAGATGTCTCCTTGTCTTCTTGGAATTGTGGATGTTTCCACAAATGCCAATAACAAGAAAAATGTTGGGAGTTCTCACTGAGACAATGGTCTCAGTGAGACCATTAAATAGTGTATTACCATAGCAATCAGAAAGCAGTTGTAGTGACTAATATAGTAATAAAGTTGAAGCAAGGTGTTTCCTATGCAAACTGATGACTTTTAATTCTTTAGCCCTCTGCCCTTGGCCCCTTTGCTTTTCGCTGCATGTTTTCTAAGGAATGGGCGTTTTTGGGAATTGGGCTCTAATTATCAAGTTTCATGAGTACATTTCTAAGTCAAAATTAGACTTGTGATTAATTTAAACTGGGAAACA
The DNA here is from genome assembly GCA_006408695.1 of Aepyceros melampus. Lineage (NCBI taxonomy): Eukaryota > Metazoa > Chordata > Mammalia > Artiodactyla > Bovidae > Aepyceros > Aepyceros melampus. The sequence continues at coordinate 451,178 of SJXQ01004766.1, forward strand.
TCCTTTGCACTTAAGAACGGGCATTTGCCATTTGTAAGAAAACATTTTTTCAGGGCAGACAGCTGAGGAGAAAAAAACAAGCAAATATCATCATATATATAAGTTCGCTCTAATCTCACAAGTGTCTTTCTATAAATCCCAGAAAGGATTTGGATTGTCACCCCTGCTCTGTTCACTAAAGCTTCTCCTATCACAAAACTTGGTGGTGGTTTAGTTGCTAAGTCGTGTCCAACTCTTGAGACCCCGTGGACTGTAGCCCACCAGGTTGTCAGTCCATGGGATTCTCCAGGCAAAAATACTGGAGTGGGATCTTCCCAACCCAGGGATCAAACCCGCATCTGTTACATCTACCTGCACTGCCAGGTGGGTTCTTTACCACTAGCTCCACCTGGGAAGCCCATCATAAGATTACCTGTGAGCAAATATGAATTAAAGAGTCAAAAGGAGGGGACATACCTATGGCTGATCTGTGCTGATATATGGCAGAAACCCACACAATATTGCAAAGCAATTATCCTCCAATTAAAAATAAATTTTAAAAAATAGTCAAAAGAATATCATGCAATTCAGAACAGGTAAAAATCACAGTGGGCTGAAGCAGTCACAGAAAGCTTTGTTCCTACAAAGCTGGGATAAGAATATGGCTTTGGAGGTTGAATGCAGTTGAGTAACCAAGATGAAGAAAGGACATTTCTCTAGAAATGGTGACAGAGCAGATGTAAGCAAGAAGCACAGGGCCAGTGAGTAGACAAGTACTGCAGTGGAATTATTGCCACAAAGTCAGCTTGAGGTCTGCTTGGGGAGAGCTCTGTTGCCCCACCTAAGGGGTCAAGTATTTTGCCTGTAGATAGTGGGAAAGTGTTAAAAATCTGTCACTGTACAAGTAATATACTGCAAATTCAATTTAAGAAAAAAACTTGTCATGGATCTATTAGAAGGAGGAGAAACTGGAGATAAAGAAACTAGTTTGGAGTCTCTTATAAGGTGTAAAGGGAAGGCTTAGATTAGGCAAATGGCTTGTAAAAGAGTATTCAGAGGCGAAGGATAGCCACCAGTGGTGGTGATGCCACACGTTAGGAAGGTGTCATAAGTCCTTTCCTTAAAAGATTAAAGTTGCTGAACTTCTGGTGCTCATTGTGGACTCCTCTCCCTATATTCTTTATATGCACCAACTCTCAATATCCTTCATCAATTCTAAATCAAGACTCTAAGGTCTTTAAGATTGGGAATTTCCTCCATTCCTCTCTTCCAACAGCTTTATTGAAGAATAGATAAATGGCAAACAGAATGCTTTAAAGTCTGCAGTTTGGTGAATTTTCACATATGTATACAGTCATGAAACCTCATCACAAATAAGATCATAAGCATACCCATCATCCCAAAGTTTCTTAGGCTACCTTTTTAGTCCATCCTTCCACCTCAAAAATTCTATAACTCTCACACCCATCCCCACCTAGACAACAATTGTTTTGCTTTTTCTCACTATAGATTAGTTTTCATTTTATAGAGTTTCATGTTAATGGAACCATACAGTATGTATTCTTTCTCATCTAACTTAATTCATTTCACATTATTGTTTTTAGATCAATCCTTGCTGTGTCTATCAATAATTTAATTATTTTTATTGCTGAGTAGCATTTCATTTTATGAAGTGAAGTGGTCACTCGGTCGTGTTTGACTCTTTGTGATCCTGTGGACTGCAACCTACCAGGTTCCTCCATCCACGGGATTCTCCAGGCAAGAATACTGCAGTGGGTTGCCATTTTCTTCTCCAGGGGATCTTCCCAACCCAGGGATTGAACCCTGGTCTCTCGCATTGCAGGCAGATGCTTTAACCTCTGAGCTACCTTTCGTTTATGGACAACAGCAATTTGTTTATGCATTCACTTATTGATAGACATTTGGGTTGTCTCCTGTTAAGGGGCTATTACAAATGAAGCTGCTTCTGTTTCTGTTTTATTGTATCCATTCACTTGTTTTAATTTTAGATTTCACATATAAATAATAACATATAACATTTGTCTTTATCTAACTTGTTTCACTAAGTGTAATACCCTCCAAGTCCATCCATATTGTTGCAAATGGCAAAATTTTCATTCTTTTTTTATGGCTGAGTAAATAGTCGAAGTCAGGCTTCAGCAATACGTGAACCGTGAACTTCCAGATGTTCAAACTGGTTTTAGAAAAGGCAGAGGAACCAGAGATCAAATTGCCAACATCTGCTGGATCATTGACAAAGCAAGAGAGTTCCAGAAAAAACATCTATTTCTGCTTTATTGACTATGCCAAAGACTTTGACTGTGTGGATCACAATAAACTGTGGAAAAATTCTGAAAGAGATGGGAATACCAGACCACCTGACCTGCCTCTTGAGAAATCTGTATGCAGGTCAGGAAGCAACAGTTAGAACTGGACATGGAACAACAGACTGGTTCCAAATAGGAAAAGGAGTACGTCAAGGCTGTATATTGTCAC
>SJXQ01004766.1:454231-465159 GCA_006408695.1 Aepyceros melampus
TTTCTGGGGACTATGGAAATTGTGTTTCTTAATATATTGTTTAAATCTAACAAGAAAAGGTTGTTATTGTAAAAAGGGCCTCAACAGGAGACCCAGGTGGCCAGGTGACTTAGTTTTTCAAGAAATCAAAAAGAATCTAGTGAAAAACAAATTCTGGAAGGTGACAAAGATTGAATAAGGCAGTTAAGAAAGTTTGGAAATGTTTTACTCATGATGTATGGGAATGTTGTGGAAAAGGCTTACACGGAAATAACAAGATGAAAAATATGGTTTGTAACCTCTTACACTATGTGATTAACTTGTGCAACCATGTATAAAAACTGCCTTTGAAAATCAAACCCTGTCAGAATGCTTTGGAAGTACTTGAGAGAAATCGGTCTGATGCTCTTGCTGAATAAAGAATCATTCTTGCACCTGCGACCTCGAGTCATTAATTACGCCGACGCCGTCCCTCCCAAGAGTTCCCTGGACCCTGCGGAGGCTGGAGCCCCGCAGGAGGAGAAGGGGACGACAGAGGATGAGATGGCTGGATGGCATCACCGACTCGATGGACATGAGTTTGAGTGCACTCTGGGAGTTGGTGATGGACAGGGAAGCCTGGCATGCTGTGATTCATGGGGTCACAAAGAGTTGGACACGACTGAGCGACTGAACTAAACTGAAATAGTCCATGGTATATATTGAATGGATATACCAAATGTGCTTAACCATACTCATTAAAGGACATTGGATTGCTTCTAATTTTTAGTGAATAAAGCTTCTAAAAATATTCAATTACAAGTTCTTGTGTAAACATGTTTCCCCCCAGCCCTGAGATAAATGCTCAGGACTTTAATTCCTGGGTTGTATGGTAAGTACATGTTTAGTTTAAGAAACTGCCAAACTATTTTCCAGAGCGTCTATACTATTTTACAATCCTCCCACCTTTAAGCTGTGCTTCTCTCTTAAGCTCCAGACCTTTGATTCCGACTGCTTATTGGGCAAACTGCCTTGGGTATCTCCCATCCTGAAGCTCAGCATGTTAAAATGTGAGTTCATTATTTTCCCTTACACACCAGTAACCCTCTTTTATTTTCTGCTTCACTAACATAATCATTTACTACCCAATGTAGACACTGAGTCGCCTTGGATTCCTCTTTCTCATCTATTTCCACATTAAATCCAAAACTTGAATAGGCCCGTTTTAACTCTTGTCTTTCAAACAGAGAAGACAGATCATTATTATCTACCAATAATTATAACTATCTAAGCATTCACATAACGATGTCCTAGCTTGGGGTACTCCCTTGTCAAATTAAGCACAAGTATTTTAGAGTTGGTAGGTATATTAATGCTTATGGTATGGAGAAGTGAAATAGACTCACTGGTCACATACAAGTAGGTCTAAATTGCCAAGTGAACTTAAAACCCTCTGCATAGTAGCAGACTGGAAAACATAGATTATTCTGGGAAAGCTCTAGATTTCTATCTGGGTCAAAACTGCAAATAAATTCTACTGTATTTATGAAACAAGTATTTTAGCAGTGTGAAGGCTGTCAAACAATCATATGTGGCCCAGTTTGCTGGCTTAGATCCACTGTCAGTTATAATAATGTGTGGTGGTGGTGTAGTTGCTAAGTTGTGTCTGACTCTTATGATCATGTGGACTGTAGCCTGCCAGGCTCCTCTGTCTGTAGGATTCTCCAGGCAAGAATACTGGAATGGATTGTTATTTTCTTCTCCAGGGGATCTTCCTGACCCAGGAATTGAACCTGGGGGGTCTCCTGCAAGGGTCTCCTGCATTGCAGGCAGATTCTTTACTGACTGAGCTACAAGGGAAGCCCATAATAATGAGTAAAAGTCACCAAGGAATTTAGCTAATATTAATGATAATCCTGCCTTGATGGCTCAGAAACTAAATATCTACATTTAAAATTTTTGAAAGGAATTTTCAAGTTGTTCGTGAGATGAGCCAGGGCACACTTGTTTCTGGCCAATACTCTGGACATTTGACAGAATTTGAGTCATACCTCACTGCTGTTACCAACTCTTCTTACCTAGTTAGGTCAACCACATGACCCCAGGCTCCAAACTATGTCTTCTTTGTCCAAGGAACAAATTTCCTTAGATCAAATTCTCAGAGACATGACTTAACACTCATCAAATTGACATTCTGAAATAAAGGCCCTGTCAGTGCTGAGAAGTAAAATAAAGAAACGTACAATGAAGAGTCAGGTGCTAATCCATGTAGTGGAGATTACTGTCCATTTCTTGGAGATGACCCTTTCCTTGTCTTCTTGAGGTGGGAGACGAGGATCAGAGTTAGCAATACCAGCTGTGGCCAGAACACATACACCACACTTATCACTGTTGGAGAGTCTCCTATGTTACCCTCTTCCTGGCTTCTTTTCCAGTTGGGTAGCCAATTCCACTTCTGGTGGAAAAGCCATCATCTCTTTTGCATTTAGTATAAATGTCTATTAAGAAACCACTTATATTGAAAGCAATTAGTAATATCGTGTCCCTAGAGACTGTGTAGTGTGACTGCTTGGTACAATTCTAGGTGAGGAAGCCAATGCAGCTTTGTAACAATGGGGAATATGTTCAGGAAATTCCCCATTTAAGCTCATTTCCAACCAGTTTTGTTCAATGAGTCCTATGGGACATTGGAGTCCTTGGATGCCAGAGCCATTATTACTGTTATAACCAGGTCCCATCACGTTACTGGACTGTCACCAACAGCTGCAAAGGGAAAACATTCATAAGACTGGAGCCTTAGACATGAGAAAGAGGCCAGGCTCCTACCTCTTGTCTTCTTGCTTGGAGCACAACTCATTTCCAATCCATCTTTTCTTCCTAGCTACTCAGCATCCAGGTTTGACTTTCCTGTGGATATACTGGACACACAGTGAGCCTAAGAAAGTGAAGCTGGAGAACTAGACATAATAGTTTGCTGCACAATCAGCTAATCTTCTGAGAAGTTTATCTGGCTTAGGCCCAGACACCTGCAAAATTTTCAGGAAAGAGCTCACTCACTCTCGCTCAAGCCTTTCTGTGTTAACTTTCCATTGATGCAATAATAAATGATCATAAATGTATTATCTTATAGTCTTATACGTCAGAATTCTGACAGGTCTCTCCTGCTAAAATAAAGTTGTCACAGGGCTGTGTTCCTTTCTGAAGGTTCTAGGGGAAGATCCTCTTCCCTGCCCATCTGAGCTGTTGATAGAATTCAGCTCCGTGTGCTTTAAACTAAGGTTCCTGATTTCTTGCTTGCCGTCAACTCAGGGCTTTTCCCTGTTTCTCAAGGCTATTCACTTTCCTAGGTTTGTGGCTCCCTTTCTCCATCTTCAAAGCCAGCAATAGTGGGTAAACTCATTCTCTCACTTTGGCTCTCTTCTCTTTTTCCCTCTATCTCATCCTTTTATTACTTAGCCAGGACATGTTTTCTGCCTTTAAGGACTCATGTGATTAGACTGGGCCCACATAGGTAATCCAGAATAATCTCACAATCTCGAGATCCATATCCTTCATTACATCAGGAAATTCTCTCTTGTTATTTCATGCAATAGACAAATATCAAGAATTTGAATTTGAGCTTTTGGGGAGGTCCACTACTGTGCCTGTTAAATTATCTAAAGGTAAGAACTCATTCCACAGTTTATTGTGATCCACACAGTCAAAAGCTTTGACTGTGTGGATCACAATAAACTGGAAAATTCTGAAAGAGATGGGAATACCAGACCACCTGACCTGCCTCTTGAGAAACCTATATGCAGGTCAGGAATCAACAATTAGAACGGGACATGGAACAACAGACTGGTCTCAAATAAGAAAAGGAGTACGTCAAGGCTGTACATTGTCACCCTGCTTATTTAACTTCTATGCAGAGTACATCATGAGAAATTCTGGGCTGGAAGAAGCACAAGCTGGAATCAAGATTGCCAGGAGAAATATCAATAACCTCAGATATGCAGATGACACCACCCTTATGGCAGAAAGTGAAGAGAAACTAAAAAGCCTCTTGATGAAAGTGAAAGAAGAAAGTGAAAACGTTGACTTAAAGCTCAACATTCAGAAAACAAAGATCATGGCATCCAGTCCCATCACTTCATGGGAAATAGATGGGGAGACAGTGGAAACAGTGTCAGACTTTATTTTGGGGGGCTCCAAAATCACTTCAGATGGTGATTGCAGCCCTGAAATTAAAAGACACTTACTCCTTGGAAGAAAAGTTATGACCAACCTAGATAGCATATTGAAAAGCAGAGACATTACTTTGCCAACAAAGGTCTGTCTAGTCCAGGCTATGGTTTTTCCAGTGGTCATGTATGGATGTGAGAGTTGGACTGTGAAGAAAGTTGAGCGCCGAAGAGTTGATGCTTTTGAACTGTGTTGTTGGAGAAGACTCTTGAGAGTCCCTTGGACTGCAAGGAGATCCAACCAGTTCATCCTAAAGATCAGCCCTGGGTGTTCTTTGGAAGGAATAATGCTAAAGCTGAAACTCCAGGACTTTGGCCACCTCATGGGAAGAGTTGACTCATTGGAAAAGACTCTGATGCTGGGAGAGATTGGGGGCAGGAGGAGAAGGGGACGACAGAGGATGAGATGGCTGGATGGCATCATCGACTCGATGGACGTGAGTCTGAGTGAACTCTGGGAGTTGGTGATGGACAGGGAGGCCTGGTGTGCTGCGATTCATGGAGTCGCAGAGTGGGACATGACTGAGCAACTGAACTGACTGACCAAACTGAAGAACTCATTCATTCATTTATGTATTTGTTCAACAAATATTTATTTAGTGCCTTTTATATATCGACAGTTTACAAGGCATTGGATGTTCTGGCCTTTTTCATTTGTGAACTGTAAGAAGTGACAAAGAATTTGTGCATTGAGCAAATTTATCTGCTGAATTTTCTCTTGTGCCACATATTCTCCACAAGAAGAGGAGCCTGGGAGGCAACTGCTGACATAGGAGATGCTCCAACAACCACAACTGTGGTACATGGTCATCCATCTCTAACTCCTTTGCTGATTCAATTCACTTTCCACAGATCAGGGTCTGGGTGTCAGATGAGGAATTAATGATGTATATGGACTACTGTGGGAGTTATCTTTAATTCAGGAAGAATCAATTCATGTAACAATACATAAGGACATATGATATGTGCTATGGTGTGACACTACATCCATAAATACAAGTTTTGCTCTACAAGAACTTATGATTTAATTCAGGAGATATGACACTCCAAATGTTTGATAATAATGCAGAGCAATATTTCATTTAATCGAAGCAAAAGTTATGCTTCGCTTACAGGGAGCCTAAGAATGAAACAACCAATGCAAGCCTGAGATGTAGGAAAACTTCCTTTCTTGTGTAAATCATCAGCAGGGGTGGTTCTGGTAGTCGGAGAAGAGGATCAGAGTTAGTAATATCAGCTGTGACCAGAACATCTCATTAATTGATGGACTACAAATAAAAGATAGCATTGCCATTATATATTCATTCTCTGTTAGCTGTCTTCCTTGCACAAGGAAAAACTAGGGGAAATTACATAAAATATAATACTCAGTGACAAAACCAAATGCTGGTGAGGACGTGGAGTTACAGGAACTTTCATTCATTGCTAATGGAAATATAAAACTATACAGCTATTTTGAAAGGCAGTTTGGCAGTTCCTTATAGAACTAAATATACCATTATCATATGATCCAACAATCTTGCTTGTTGGTATTTATTCAAATGAATTGAAAACTTATGTCCACATAAAAACCTGCACACAAATGTTTATAGCAGCTTTATTCACATTTGTCAAAACCTGAAAATGATCAATGTGTCTTCAGTAGGTGAATAGATAAACAAAGTATGGTTCACTCAGAAAGTAGAAAGTATTAAAAAGAAATGCACTCTCAAACCATGGAAAGATATGAAAAAACTTGAATGTATATTACTAAGTGAAAGAAACCATCTTTCAAGATTAAGTATTATATGATTCCAACTATATGACATTATAGAAAAGGTTAAACTATGGAGACCAAAAAAAAAAAAAAAAAAGAAAAGATTATTGATTGCCACAGGTTTGGAGACACAGAGGCTCTTTAGGGCAGTGAAACTATTCTGTATAACACCACAATGGTAGATACATATCATTAGAAATTCATCCAAACCCATAGAATGTATGACACCAGCAGTGAACCCTAAGGTATATTATGAACTTTGGGTGACAATGATTCATCAATGTAGGTTCATCAATTTTAAAAATGTACCCTAGAGTGATGGGGCCTATGGATAATGGAGTAGGTTGTGCATGGAAAGTGGTAAGGAGTTATATGGAAGCTCTGTACATTGAGCTCAGTTTTCCTATGAGCCTAAAAGTACTCTAAAATAAAGCCTATTTTTAAAAATGCCATTGCTACTATTTTCTGAGCACCTATTTTGTGTCAGACAGCAGCTATCTCTTGTCCTAAAATAGATGCTATTAACTTTTGGGGGCGGGGGCTACAAAATCACTGCAGATGGTGACTGCAGCCATGAAATTAAAAGATGCTTACTTCTTAGAAGGAAAGTTATGACCAACCTAGACAGCATATTAAAAAGCAGAGACATTACTTTGCCAACAAAGGTCCATGTAGTCAAGGCTATTGTTTTTCCAGTAGTCATGTATGGATGTGAGAGTTGGACTATAAAAAAAGCTGAGCACCAAAGAATTGATGCTTTTGAACTGTGGTGTTGGAGAATACTCTTGAGTCCCTTGGCCTGCAAGGAGATCCAACCAGTCCATCCTAAAGGAGATCAGTCCTGGATGTTCATTGGAGGGACTGATGTTGAAGCTGAAACTCCAATACTTGGCCACCTGATGTAAGAGCTGACTCATTTGAAAAGACCCTGATGCTGGGAAATATTGAGGGCAGGAGGAGAAGGGGATGACAGAGGATGAGATGTTTGGATGGCATCACCAACTCAATGAACATGAGTTTGGGTAGGCTGTGGAAGTTGGTGATGGACAGGGAGGCCTGGTGTGCTGAAGTTCGTGGAGTTGCAAAGAGTCGGACACAACTGAGGAACTGAACTGAACTGAACTTTGTCCTACAAATTAGAAAACTGTTACTTTCCAGAATAAATGAGCTTGTCAAGGTCATTCAGTTAATAAGTGAGAACCTGAGATGCTAACCTTTATTTCCTGGCTGAGAAGACCAAGTACTTTTTTTTTAATTATACTATACTGTTTTTGGAACCTGCTTGCCAATGCAGGAGACTTATATAAGAGACATCTTCCAGTTCAATCCCTGGTTGGGCAACCCACTCCAGTATTCTTGCCTGGAGAATCCCATGGACAGAGGAGCCTGGCGGGCTGCAGTCAATAGGGTTGCAAAGAGTCAGACATGACTGAAGCAACTTAGCATGCACGCATGCATGCATACTGTCTTCTCTAATAAACAAAAATACATATTCCTTTTTATAAATACAAAGTGAAGGGAATTATATTTAATGATATGGAGGACACTTGATAACAATCACTGAACCTTCAAGCAGAAAGATACCTGACTAAGAAACTAGGAAATAAAAAGTGTATGGCTGAGAAAAACAGAAACTAAGAAGGAACACAGGAAGTAGCTATAAGTCCTTTTCAAAGAAGAACACTATTTAAAGGCCAGTTATATCTAGAGGATTCAAACTTCCAATTATGGAGAAGTTGTCCTTTCCAATCAATTCTTTAAGAGTTGAAGAATTTATTTACAACCATAAATTCTGGACTCTGGAGAGCAACCCAAAGCAGGTAGACATCGGAGTGGGGAGGGGTGTCATCTATACTTGGAGGAAGGGAATAACACCAAGATAAAAAGTGTTCCCATTTTTGTCAACTTTTTGCCTCAAACAAGGCAAAACTTAGATATGAAATCTAAAATCTTACTGACCTGAATAATCAGAAGGCAAAGTTTAGGGCAACCCTAACAACTAGAAGGAAAAATTCTAGAAACGGAGAAATCCAGAGAAATGGAGTCCCGAATTCTGTATATAATGTCCCCACATCTCTAGCTACTCATACCGTGTGAATGGCAGATGTCAAGCATATGACTAAGGTTCAAATAATTGAACCTTATGAAGCAGTGAGTTTGGAGTGTGAGTTCGATTGAGTTGCCTGCCTGATAGAAAAAAAATATTCCATATGCCTCAGGGAATCCAGCTGAACTTATTTTTCACAATGAACAGTTCAAAATGTTCAGGTAGCACCAAAAAATTATTGTACATATGAATAAACCAGAATATATGATCCACACTTTTTTTTTTTTAAAAAAAGGCAATGTAATAGAGACTGATTCCAAAATAACTCAGGTGTTGGAAACTGAGACAAAGATTTTAGGTTAGCTATTATAATTATTCTCAATATTGTAGAGGAAAATATGGCTATAATTAACAAACAAATAGGAAATCTCAGCAGAGAAATGGAAACTACAAGAAAGTATGGGTGTTCTAGAACTAGAAAACAACGTGTCTAAAATTTTTAAATTCATTGACTGGGCTTAACAGTAGATTGGAGATGACCAAATAGAATGAATGAACTTGAAGTTAGCTAGCTAAGAATTACACAGTCTGAAGAACAGAAAGATTGCATACAACAGAGAAAAACAGAAGAAAGAAAAAGAAAAAATCCTCAGTGACTTGTGGAACTGATAATATAGTTGGGTAAGATAATACAAAGGGGCTCCCCTGGTGGTTCAGTGGTAAAGAATCCACCTGCCAATGCAGGAGACTCAGGCTTGGTCTCTGGGTTGGGAAGATCCCCTAGAGGAAATGGAAACCCACTCCAGTATTCTTGCCTGGGAAATCTCATGAACAGAGGAGCCTGGAGGGCTACAGTCCAAGGAGTTGCAAAAGAGTAGGACATGCTTAGCAACTAAACAAAACAAAGACAATACAAAGATATTTTCTTACTGACCATAACCCACATTTCCTACATTCTAAATAACTGCTATCTTCATATACTAAATCAGCTTTCAGGATGATGTCAATACTTGGCTCATTCTATGAGGTCTGTTCTTCTCATTTTCAGTGGTGCAATTAGTTAACTCACCCAGCTGTTATTGAGCCTTTTGTTTTTCTTGTATCAGCCACTGTACTAACTGTTGTAGAAAGTAGACGAAATAGATATTATACTTGAGAGGGCATGAAATGAGTGCAACACTAGAGATTCAGGCAAAGGGCTATCGTGTTATTGTGATGAGATGTTGATTAGAGAAATTTTTTCAGCAACTGTCCATCTTCCTTTATTGGAGAGATCACGAGAAGGGGTTGACCCCACAGTGTTTCAGTCCCTCCCTCTCTTCTCTTTGGGATTTGCTTGTCCATAGAGAATTTGTGTCCTACTCAGTGATACATGGTATAAAGCATTGCCCCTGCTGGACAAACTTTGTGTTGGCCCTGTGAGGTCAGAGACTTAAGTGGCTAAGTCCAATTCTGTGAGCATTGTTAAAAAGTCAGTTGCTGAAGACCTAAGCCAAATTCACCAAAAATGTATGCCTACATTAACATTTTTAGTGGTGATATAGTATTTTGATGACCTATATGTACTACCATTTAGGTTGTTTCTGATTTTTTTTTCTTTTTGTTATTACTGCAATGAACAACTTATTATATGTTTATCTACATGAATATTTCTGAAGAAAGAAATGTAATTGCTGGGTCAGTTGGTAAAAATCTGATAACTATTGACAAAGTTTCCTCCAGAATCCATTGTAAAAAATTTTACACCCACCAATTTTTCACAACCTCCTATCTTTTTATTTAGACCATCCATCCACACAAGGAGCTCCATTTTGACTGCCCCTTTCATCCACATCTAAGTACTCTTTATAGCCATTAATCCTTAGCCACTAATCTCTCTCACAGGAATTGATGTTGGGACATTCTGTAAAAGATGCAATACTGCTGAAAAAAATGTACAGTCCTCTCTCTCTTCTATAATATCTCCCTGATTTCTATAGGGACAGCACAAATATAGCAAGTTTTTCAAAATATGGGTTGAATATGTGGATGTCAAAACTCAATAAGTTTTATTTTTAGTCATGTAAAACTTGCCATTTCATGAGGGCTTGGTGGTGATGAATGGGGATGCAAAACTAGGAAGGAAGTCACTTCTTAAGGATAAGGCTTCTTATTTCCATCTTTTGAACTTGGAATATGCCAGTGTAATTACACCAAATATTTTTGTTATCATATCTCAGAATAGTTTACCAACATAAAGATAATAGTGACTTAACTATGTTTAGATTAGAGGCCTTGCAAAACACTTGCAAGACAAGGGGGTGTACATTAATATCCCTGTTTTACAAATGAAGAAATGGAGGCTCAGAGACTACAAGTATCTTGCCCAGGGTCACTTTCTAAGTGGCCAAACAAGGACTTAAACTCAGACCCACATCCTACTTTGAGCTGACGAGAAAGACTAAAGGCCAACTAAAGTTTCCTCTACTTTCATTCTGTTTACGAGTCCAAGTTCCCTCTGCTTGCCACATGACAGGCCAATGAATCCAAGAGACAAGGTGTTGAGGCAAGACGCTGAGATAACTTCATTTGGAAAGCCAGCTGACTGAGAAGATGGCAGACTAATGTTTTAAAATAACCACGTGTTGGGGCCTCAATGCCAGGTTCCTTTATAGAACAGAGCAAGGGAGGATTTTGGGAAGTAAAGGCCATTATCTGGCAATTATCTTTTGGAATGGCCAAGCTCAGGAAGTTCAGTTCAGTTCAGTTCAGTCGTATCTGACTCTTTGCGACTGCATGAATCGCAGCACGCCAGGCCTCCCTGTCCATCACCAACTCCTGGAGTTCACTCAGACTCACATCCATAAAGTAAGTGATGCCATCCAACCATTTCATCCTCTGTCATCCCCTTCTCCTCCTGCCCCCAATCCCTTCCAGCATCAGAGTCTTTTCCAATGAGTCAACT
>SJXQ01004767.1:0-13480 GCA_006408695.1 Aepyceros melampus
TAGGTCCCTGAGTGATATTTTGCATTCAAAATGTGTTATCTGGTAGTAATGAAGTAATCTGAGTCAACATTTCTGAATTACTTGATGTTGGCCAGTAGCCCACCCAAGTGTTGTTAGGTCCAGACTCTGGCCATGACAGGCTCAGCGAGCAACCCTAGGCCTAAAATTAAAAGAGTCAGGCTTCTGGGAATTATAACTCCGAACCAATCAGGAGATTCCCCATCTGCGCCAACCTTGAGCCAATCCAGATGTGACTCCAGGTTCAAAATTCGCGCGTGCATACTGGTCAGCCAATCATGTAATGCCAGCTACCCTGTTGCTGAGACAAAGAACTGCCTGTATATAAGCAGCTGTGACCCAGAGCTCAGGGCTCTTGTCGGATTCCACTACACTGGAGGAGACCTGAGCCCTAGCTCAAGCTAGCAATAAAACTCCTTTTATGCTTTTGCATTGCTGTGGACATGTTATTCTCTCAGTTTTGGGGACTCAGACTTTGGGCATAAAATTTGGGGGCTCGTCTGGGATCCCTTTAACTGGAAAGAATAACACTCTCCTAGCAGAAGGGGTATGTTTCCTCATTAGGAGGAAAGAATCTGAACAACGGTGTTAGTTCTGGTTAAGTTCAGTTTAAGGCCGAGGCCCGGCATCTTGCTGGGAAGGTGGCTGGCTGTGTTTTCCGGTTAAGTCCAGAATAAGGCTGAGGACCGGTATCGTGCTGGGAAGGCAGCTGGCTCTGTGGACGTCCTGTTGGTAAGATACCTTCCAGGGGAGAAAACTTTCGAGGGGGGGCCAGAAAGACCTAGTATTTTGTTCGTGGCTGATGTATATTTGTTATCTGTTTGTCATGTCTGTGTGAGTGCCAGCACTGTCTCTGTGTGTTCATTTTGACTCCTCTGTTCTCCTCTGTACCCATGGGGCAAACTACTTCTACTCCATTGTCTCTTATGACTGACCACTTCTCTGATTTTTAAGTCTAGAGCACAAAATCTATCACTGTTGGTGAAGAACAGCTAGTGGGTAACTTTTGTTCCACTGAGTGGCCTGCCTTTGATGTTGGCTGGGCACAAGAAGGAACCTTCAGCCTGCCAATTATTCGAGTGGTTAGAGAGAAAATGCTCTCTCCCAGTCCGTCTGGGCACCCAGACCAAACTCCCTATATTTTGGTCTGGCAGGATTTAGTGGAAAACCCACTGGCTTGGCTGAAACCTTTTGTTCCTCAGCCCTTTACTTCCCCTACCCCCGCTGTTATCCCCGCTCTGTCAATCTCACAGATACGAGTCATGGATGCCTCTAAAGAGAAAGAAGACAAAGAATGCAACAGTGGGGTAAAACCTGTATTCCAGGAATCCTCACCATATCCTAACCTAATCGACCCAGAGGGTGATCTCTCCCCACCCCACTATGTGCACCCACCTTTGCCCCTTCAAGTACCTCAGATTTCTTCCAGAGGAGCACGAGGGGATGTCGAACCTTCGGCTCCAATCAGGGAAGGGGGCCCCACCCAAGGAACTCAAGGAAGAACTAGGGGAATCCTCAGTATGACAGACAAGGACAGCCCAGAAGCCCCCACCTCCACAGTGCAAGCGTTTCCTGTTCAGGCAGGGCCAGCCCGCCCTAAAGGGGAACGAACGTACCAATACTGGCCCTTTTCCACTAGCGACCTCTATAACTGGAAAACTCAGACCCCTTCGTTCTCAGGGAAATCTCAGGGCCTCATTGATCTTTTAGAATCTACTCTTTTCACCCATAATCCGACTTGGGATGACTGTCAGCAGCTGTCACAGGTGCTTTTTACCATGGAGGAACGCGAACGGATCTTGTCGGAAGCACAAAAATGTTCCAGGGGTAGATGGGAGACCTACCATGCAGCCTAACTTGATTGATGAAGGATTAACCTTGACCCACGAAGTCCCTGATAGGACTTCGAGCACACTGAAGGTAGGGAGCGTCTCCGAGTGCACTGCCAGACTGTGATGGCCAGTCTCTGAACAGCAGCCAGGAGACCAACAAATTTGACTAAGGTAAATCTGGTTAGACGAGAGCCAATGAGAGCCTGGCAGCCTTCCTTAAGAGATTAATGGAAGCCTTTAGACATTATACCCCCATGGACCCACAGGCCAATGAGTCCCGCATGGCAGTTATGCTAGCATTTGTGAATCAGGCAGCCCCAGACATCAGGTAGAAACTGCAGAAAATAGAGAGATTAGAGGAACAATCAATAACCTCAGATATGCAGATGGCACCACTCTTAGGGCAGAAAGTGAAGAGGAGCTAAAAAGCCTCTTGATGAAAGTGAAAGAGGAGAGTGAAAAAGTTGGCTTAAAGCTCAACATTCAGAAAACGAAGATCATGACATCTGGTCCCATCACTTCATGGGAAATAGATGGGGAAACAGTAGAAACAGTGTCAGACTTTATTTTCTTGGACTCCAAAATCACTGCAGATGGTGACTACAGCCATGAAATTAAAAGATGCTTACTCCTTGGAAGAAAAGTTATGACCAACCTAGATAGTATATTCAAAAG
The DNA here is from genome assembly GCA_006408695.1 of Aepyceros melampus. Taxonomy (NCBI): domain Eukaryota; kingdom Metazoa; phylum Chordata; class Mammalia; order Artiodactyla; family Bovidae; genus Aepyceros; species Aepyceros melampus. The sequence goes on from SJXQ01004767.1 coordinate 2,526, forward strand.
CAGAGACATTACTTTGCCGACTAAGGTCTGTCTAGTCAAGGCTATTGTTTTTTCCTGTGGTCATGTATAGATGTGAGAGTTGGACTGTGAAGAAGGCTGAGTGCCAAAGAATTGATGTTTTTGAAATGTGGTGTTGGAGAAGACTCTTGAGAGTCCCTTGGAATGCAAGGAGATCCAACTAGTCCATTCTGAAGGAGATCAACCCAGGGGTTTCTTTGGAAGGAATGATGATGAAGCTGAAGCTGAAGCTCCAGTACTTTGGCCACCTCATGCGAAGAGTTGACTCATTGGAAAAGACCTTGATGCTGAGAGGGATTGGGGGCAGGAGGAGAAGGGGACGATCGAGGATGAGATGGCTGGATGGCATCACGGACTCAGTGGACGTGATTCTGAGTGAACACTGGGAGTTGGTGATGGACAGGGCTGCCTGGTATGCTGCAATTCATGGGGTCGCAGAGAGTTGGACAAGACTGCGCGGCTGAGCTGAACTGAACTGAGGGGAAAATTCCCTGCAAGACCTGGTGAGGGCAGCAGAGAGGGGTTTAACAAGAGGGACACTCCAGAGGAAAGGGAAGAAAGTGTTAGACGGGAAGAAAGGGAGTTCAGGGCCGAGGAAAACCACAGGAATCAGAAAAAAATTAGCTCGGATATTCTTCGCAGGGGTGGAACAGAGAGTTAGTTCTTAGAGAACAAGGGAAGTCAGGTTGAAAGTTGAAGGAAAGCCAGCAAGGTAGGGACTTAAGAAAGAACAATGTGCATATTGCAAGGAAGTTGGACACTGGAAGAGCAAATGCCCCAAAATAAACCTAGGGGAATTACCCACCAGGAAAGAAGCACCCCATCTCGGGGACTCACGTTTTATATGCAGGAGAAGATAGCGATTAGGGGGGTCAGGGCCTGGCACCCTTCCCTGAGTCCTGGGTAACTATACACTTGGCAGGGGTGGGGGGGGTGGGGACCGGTTGGCTTTATGGTAGATATGGGAGCTCAGTACTCAGTCTTTAACTGCAAGGACAGAACGATGTCAAAAATCACCAGCTGGGTGCAAGGGGCCACCGGCACTGAACGATATGGATGGACTACTAAACGTCAAGTGGACTTGGGGTCTCAACGAGTGTCCCTCTCATTTCTCATAATACCAGAATGCCTGGCTCTCTTGCTGGGAAGGGATTTATTATCTAAGATCAATGCTCAAATTCACTTTGACCACGGAGGGATATCAGTTATGGATTGGACTGGACATCCCATGCAAATTTTGTCCCTGGTGCTAAGAGACGAATATAGACTGTAACAGCCAAGGCCTCCTGTGGCTATTGACCCTAATGTGCAACCTTGGGTCCAAAAATACCCTCTCGCTTGGGCAGAAACAGCTGGGGTAGGGCTAGCCAGAGACCCCCCCATCATTGTTGAACTAAAAGCAGATGCCACCCCTATATGAGTGAAACAGTATCTCTTGAGTCTGGAAGCCCGGGGAGGAATTGCACCACATATACAGTGGCTCATGGAGGCACGAATTCTCAGAAGGCATCGATCTCCATGGAACACTCCCCTGTTACCCATGGAAAGCCCACATGTATGGATTTCAGACTGGTTCAGGACATTTGTGAAGTCAACAAACGGGTGAGTGATATTCATCCAACCATCCATAACCCGTCCCGCCCTCCTGAGTGGCCTGCCACCAGATTATGTCTGGTATACTGTTCTGGACTTGAAGGATGCATTTTTGAGTTTGCCACTGGCCCCTCCAAGCCAAGAGGTCTTCGCTTTTGAGTGGGCTGAGGAGGGCAGCCAGACTTCAGGACAGCTAACTAGGACTTGACTTCCACAGGGCTTCAAAAACTCACCAACGCTATAAAACGAGTCCCTAGATGAAGATCTCTGTGAGTACCGGGCTAACCACCCCAACATTGTCTTGTTGCAATATGTGGATGATCTTATGCTAGCCGCAACTAGCAGGGAGGCATGCCTAGAAGCGACAGGCAACTTCCTCCAAAATTTGGGGACATCGGGATATTGGGCTAGTGCAAAGAAAGCCCAAATTACCAAGCAGGAGGTTACTTATTTGGGATACAAGATAAAGCAAGGGCGGAGATGGCTGACACAGGCTATGAAAGAGACTATTTTGCAGATCCCTGAGCCAGCAGCTGCTAGTCAAGTGAGAGAATTTCTTGCGACTGTTGGGTATTGCAGGCTATGGATCCTGAGGTTTGCAGAAAAGGCCCGGCCATTATATGAAGGAAGTAGGGAAAGTAAAAACTAGATGTGGACTGAGCCAATGAGACAGGCCTTTCAAGAACCCCGGCAGGCTCTGCTAGAAGCCCCAGCCCTTTCTCTTCCTAACCTGTCTAAGCCCTTCCAACTGTTTGTGGATGAAAAGTGGGGAATAGGAAAGGGAGTCTTAACACAGCAGTGGGGGTCCTGGAGGTGACCTGTAGCCTGCCTCTCCAAAAGACTGGACCCGGTGGCTGCAGGATGGCCACCCTGCCTCCAATTCATCGCCGCTACTGCCCTCCTTGTCCATGATGCCGACAAGCTAACTTATGGAGAGCGGCTCCTGGTCTACACTCCCCATGCCATCAAAGGGATCTCAAGCAGCCACCGGGTAAGTGGATCTCTAACGCCCACTTGACCCATTACCAGGCTTTGCTGCTGGACACCCCTCAGATACACTTTCAGACTCCTGCTTCCTGAACCCGGCCACTCTCCTGCCCGACCCGGAGAAGGATGGCCACTCCACGATTGTGGTGAGATATTGGCTGATGTAGCAGCCATACAGAAAGACCTAAAAGACCTGCCCTTAAATGACAGTGAACTGGTGTGGTTCACAGATGGAAGCAGTTTTGTGAAAGATGGACAGAGGAGGGCAGGAGCAGCAATCGTTGATGACTCTGGGAGGATCATCTGGGCTGACCCTCTACCCCCTGGAACATCCGCCCAAAAAGCGGAATTAATAGCCTTAATATAGGCTCTAGAAAGGGCAGAAGGGAAGAGGATCACCATTTATAGAGACAGCTGGTATGCATTTGGCACCATACACATCCAGGGCCCAATATATAAAGAGTGGGGTTTTTTGACAGCAGAGGGAAAGGAATTTAAGAACCTACCTGAGATCCACAGACCCTTGGCAGCAGTCCAGTGGCCCCAGGCTGTATCCACAGTACATGTCCCAGGACAGCAAAGAGGAGAAGATACCAAAGCCAAAGGCAACCGTGCTGCTGATATGGCAGCTCGCAAGGCAGCTATTGGAGAATGCAAAGCCCCTATACTGACTGTGGGGTTACCACCCCCAGGAATGGTAACCTTGCCCCCGACCCCCAAGTATTCCCCTTCTGATCTAATTTGGATTCAAGAAAATGCCAACTGTCTGGAGGACACAGATGGATGGTATTGGGACCAAAATGGTTACTTGTTACTCCCGGCTAACTTGGGTTGACACCTTTGCACGCACCTACCTCTGACCACCCATTTGGGAGGAAAAAAAGACTATAGCACTCCTACAGACAGCATGTTTGCAGTTTCCCCAACAAAAGGCGACTATACAAGACATAGTCCAGGCCTGCAAGGCATGCCAGATGATGAAGCCAGGAAAAGGACAGCATACAGGGATAGGTACTGAGGAGAGAGGCCAAATAAAGAGCGGGGTCTTTTGACAGCAGAGGGAAAGGAAGTTAAGAACCTACCTGAGATCCACAGACTCTTGGCAGCAGTCCAATGGCCCCGGGCTGTATCCACAGTACATGTCCCAGGACACCAAAGAGGAGAAGATACGAAAGCCAAAGGCAACCGTGTTGCTGATATGGCGGCTCGCAAGGCAGCTATTGGAGAATGCAAAGCCCCTATACTGACTTTGGGGTTACTACCCCCAGGAATGGTAACCTTGCCCCCGATCCCCAAGTATTCCTCTTCCAATCTAATTTGAATTCAAGAAAATGCCAACTGTCCGGAGGACACAGACGGAAGGTATTGGGACCAATATGGTTACTTGTTACTCCTGGCTAACTTGGGTCGAGACCCTTGCACGCACCTACCTCTGACCACCCATTTGGGAGGAAAAAAAAGACTATAGCACTCCTACAGACAGCATGGCTGTTGTTTCCCCGACAAAAGGCGACTATACAAGACATAGTCCAGGCCTGCAAGGCGTGCCAGATGATGAAGCTGGGAAAAGGACAGCATACGGGGATAAAGTACCGAGGAGAGAGGCCAGGGCAACATTAGGAGATAGATTTTACAGAGGTAAGACCAGGCAAGTATGGGTACCGTTACCTGTTAGTCCTGGTTGATACTTTCTCTGGGTGGGTAGAAGCATACCCCACTAAGAGGAAAACAGCAACAATGTTAGCTAAAAAGCTCCTAGAAGAGATAGTGCCTAGACTTGGGCTGCCAGTACCTATTAGCTCTGATAATGGACCTGCCTTTGTGAGCCAAATTGTTCAGGGACTGGCCTTAGTTCTGGGGACCAAATGGAAGCTACACTATGAATACAATCTCCAGAGCTCAGGGCAGGTAGAAAGAATGAATTGGACCCTAAAAGAAACATTAGCAAAGCTGACAATAGAGACTGGCAAGGACTGAGTCACTCTCCTTCTCTTTGGTCTCTTCTGTGCACGTAATACCCCCAATGGGGACCAAATGGAAGCTACACTATGAATACAATCTCCAGAGCTCAGGGCAGGTAGAAAGAATGAATTGGACCCTAAAAGAAACATTAGCAAAGCTGACAATAGAGACTGGCAAGGACTGAGTCACTCTCCTTCTCTTTGGTCTCTTCTGTGCACGTAATACCCCCAATCAGTTAAAACTGACCCCCTTTGAAATTGTTTATGGGGGTCCCCCTCCAGTATGGCCTATCCTTGAGGGAAAAATCCAGCCACCTCCTACCTTGCAGCAGTTCCAAGATGCTTTAATGGCTTTAAGCAAGGTGCACACACATATCTGGACTCTGATCCGAGAAATCCATGAGGGCCAGAACAAGAGGACAATCCCGTCACATGACATTGGGCCTGGGGATTGGGTTTGGGTTAAAGGACATCAATTCAAGTCATTAGAACCTAGATGGAAGGGCTCTTATGTTGTTCTTCTCACTACCTCTACTGTTCTAAAGGTCGACGGCATTGGATCTTGGGTACACTGCCACCATGTGCACCGTGCCACTCCAGAGGGACAAGAAAAGGCAAAAATAGAATGGAGATTGGCACCACATCCTTCCAATCCTCTAAAAATGAAGCTCATTTTTCATGGCTTTAAGCAAGGTGCACACGCATATCTGGACTCTGATCCGAGAAATCCATGAGGGCCAGAACAAGAGGACAATCCCTTCCCATGACATTGGGCCTGGGGATTGGGTTTGGGTTATAGGACATCAATCCAAGTCATTAGAACCTAGATGGACGGGCTCTTATGTTGTTCTTCTCACTACCCCTACTGCTCTAAAGGTCGATGGCATTGGACCTTGGGTACACTGCCACCATGTGCACCGTGCCACTCCGGAGGGACAAGAAAAGGCAAAAATAGAATGGAGATTGGCACCACATCCTTCCAATCCTCTAAAAATGAAGCTCATTCTTCGACAAGATCCAGACAAGCCACCCTGACCTTCTTGTTGGTGATCATCCTCCTTGACCCTGGAGCCACCAAGGGGAATCCGCACCAGCTAGCCAAAATCACCTGAAAATTTCAAAAGAAACTGACAGCAGAGGTGCTCAACTCAACCACAGAAGTACATCCTCCGAACACCTGGTGGCCAAATCTGTATTTTGACCTGAAACCAGTGGTGTGTGTACCTTGGGCAAGGGGTTAGCTCCAGATGCAAGGGTTCTGGGCATGCCCGGGCCACCAGAGGAGTAACCGGAAAACTTGTGGGCGTATACAAGACTATTTTTTAAATCATGGGGTTGCGTGACCTCTAATGATGGGCCTCGGCGTTGGGAGGTAGGTAATTGAGACCTCCTCAACTTTTATGGTGATCATCCTCCTTGACCCTGGAGCCACCAAGGGGAATCCGCAGAAGCCAGCCAAAATCACCTGAAAACTTCAAAATAAACTGACACCAGAGTTGTTCAACTCAACCACAGAAGTACATCCTCCGAAGACCTGGTGGCCAAATCTGTATTTTGACCTGAAACCAGTGATGGGTGTACCTTGGGCAAGGGGTTAACTCCGGATACAAGGGTTCTGGGCATGCCTGGGCCACCAGAGGAGTAACTTGAAAACTTGTGGGAATATACAAGACTATTTTTGTAAATCGTGGGGTTGTGTCACCTCTAATGATGAGCCTCGGCGTTGGGATGTAGGTAATCGAGACCTCCTCAACTTTTCATTTGCGAAGCCCACACCCAGAGAGCTTGGAGACCCAGGATATGAATGTGAAAATAAAATTGTAACTATGCACAAATTAGGATAAGATTCAATCGAAGGGCTGCTGAAAAAGAGAGATATTGGGTTTCCAGCCTGTCCTGGGGAACACAAATAAAAGCAGCTGGGACTCCTCATTACTATGGAGGAATCATAATCATCAGCCAGATCATAGAGCCAATACAGGTACACAGTATAGGTCCCAACCCGGTTGAAAAGATTGGTCTGACACCGAGTCTTGCTATACTAGATTCTACATCCTCCACTGCCCCCAGTCCACAGGGCCCCATCCCCAACCTCGGGGAATCAGACCCATTATGGAAATTGGTTAAGGCAGCATATACAACCCTAAGCCAAACCAACTCAGAAGCGTCTACATCCTGTTGGCTCTGCTATAACCTATATCCTCCCTATTATGAAGCAATAAGCTTCAACGCTTCTTACAACGTGACCGCCAACATGGATCCACCTCAATGCCTCTGGGGAGACTGAAAGGTAGGCCTCACAATGAGAGAAGTTTGGGGAAAGGGACTTCTATAGGCAGGGTTCCACCTGAAAAATTCCCCCTGGGCGCCCAAACAGCCGAGCTCACAGAGTCAGATAAAATAAAATGAGTCATGCCTGAGACGGAGGGTGGTGGGTCTGGTCTCGTACCAGTCTGACTCCATGTCTATATGCCTCGGTTTTTAATCAAAATGGGGAATTTTGCATACTGGTGGCTGTCAAGCCCAAAATCTCATACCACCCTGAAGAAATTATGTATGACTATTGGGCTGGGAAAGTTGTCAGGAAACAGAGTTAAAAGAGAGTCCATAACAGCCACCAAAATAGCAACCTTTTTCAGCAACCTTGCCGGGACAGGGATTGGAATAGCAGCCTTGTCTCTCCAAGGCCAATGGTTTACTTCACTATGGGCAGCTATAGATGAAGACATCACTCCCCTAGAAGAGTCAATTAGTCAGCTAGAAAAGTCACTGACTCCCTGTCTGAAGTAGTCTTGCAAAACCAAAGAGGGCTAGATTTGATTTTCCTGCATCAAGGGGGGCTCTGCACAGCTCTGGGAGAAGAATGTTGCTTTAACGCAGACCATACCGGGGTAGTAAGAGAATCTATGGCCAAGGTGAGGGGGGACTAGCCAAACGGAAAAAAGAGCAAGAAGCTCAACAGGGATGGTTTGAATCCTGGTTTCAGCAATCTCCATGGTTAACACCACCAATTTCCACCCTTGTGGGACCTCTTATGGTACTTTTACTAATACTCACTTTTGGCCCATGTATCTTAAAGAGACTTGTGACTTTTATAAAAGAACATATTAATACAGTCCAGCTATTTGTGCTTAGGCAGCAATATCAGGCTGTGCTCCAAAACAAAGAGGAAGATTCCTCTATGTGAACTAGAGACAGGGAGGAATGTTAGGTCCAAACTTCAGCCATGACAGGCTCAGCGAGCTACACTAGGCGTAAAAATAAAACCTGAGTCATGCTTCCAGGAATTATAACCCCGATCTAATCAGGAGAGTCCCCATCCATGCCAAACTTGATCCAATTTGGATGAGATGCCAGGTTCAAAATTCACACACACGTACCGCTCAGCCAATCATGTAATGCCAGCTACCCTGTTGCTGAGACAAAGAACTGACTGTATATAAGCGCTGCAACCCAGAGCTTAGGGATCTTGTTGGATTTCACTGCGCTGGTTGAGACCTGAGCCCTAGCTTGAGCTAGCATTTAAACTCCTTTTGTGCTTTTTCATTGCTGTGGACATCTTATTCTCTCAGTTTTGGGGAATCAGACTTCGGGCATAACAGTGTTTTATCAGAAGCCTGAGCTGACTCTCTAAGTCCTGATCTAGTCTAGAGTCCCTGAATGTTACTAGATCCTTTGACATATCTGTGGAGGTCATTAAGATATCTTTGCGGTCCTTTGAAGTAGATTTCTACTCTTGAGTTATTATGTGAACATGATTTATGTTAGTATATATACCCCAAATTGTGCCTTTTTCTATGTGTTTTTATTTAGGTATGGCTGAAAGTAAAATGAAAGTGTGAGTTGTTCAGCAATGTCTGACTCTTTGTGAACCTGTGTGAAGCACACCAGGCTCCTCTGTTCATGGGATTTTCCAGGCAATAAGTCCTCTGTATAGAAGGATTTCCCACTGGAGTGGGTTGCCATTTTCTCCTCCAGGGGATCTTGATAACTTAGGGACTGAACCTTCAGGTATCCTGCATTACACTTGGATTCTTGACCATCTGCCACCAGGGATCAGAGTTAGGTGAGTGTTCACTTCAGTTTAGCTCGCTCAGATGTGTCCTGCACTCTGTGATCCCGTGAATTGCAGCCTGCCAGGCCTCTCTGTCCATACCGAGGTGCAAACAAGCTGGACACAAGAGCACAGCAGACAGTCAGCACAGTCCACCGCACGCCCTCAGTTTACGTGGTACTAAGAACAGGTTACATGCCTACCTACAGCCAGTGAGCAGGGAAAGGGAGACCTGCGCCACCACGAACGCCTATTATAGCAATGGGAAGGGGCTGAACTCTCCACCCTGACCTCTGGACCTCTTCAAGGAACCAATGAAAAGGAGTCTAAAGGCGTTAGCTCATGCAACACGCTCCTTAGAATTCTGGGCCCTCTGGCAGCTGGTGGCTCAGCAGTGAAATACATCCCAGCGCAAGAGAGTGGGTCCAGGCAAGCCGTTTGCCTGACGAACAGTGCATCAGTGCCTGACCACTGACTGGGAGAGCCAGGCCACCAGACGCTGCAATCATCCTCAAGCTTGAAATTGCCTCTGGGGCAGCCGGCAATTCCATGCGCTCCTGTATCCACACAGGTGAGACAGGGTTCCTGAGTACCCCAGGGACAGAGGTGCTCACCTCGGACATTAAGTTAATGCCACGGGCAGGGTATGGGGATGAGGAGGGAGGCAGTGGGGTGGTGGGCTTACACCCGTGGGAAAGTGGGCTGTGAGTTGGCTGATTGACGTAACAGTGTGAAGGAAGCTCTGAGGAGAAATCAGCAACACTTGTACATAGTTCATTTGTCATAGATATCAATAAGACCCTATTTCTCCCAGCTAGTTCTGGTTAAGTCTTCCCCCTCACTGCCTGCATATGAGAATCCTGCTTGCTCTTGAGTGTAAACCACAGATTGCAGCTTTTCGCTAAGATGCTTGATAGCATCACTTTTGACCTTACTGGCCATCCCTTTTAGCTTTTACTATAGCAATCAATCAGTCTAGCCCATTGCTTCTGACACCTTCACACATCCCATTGTGGAGGCCATGCTTTCATCTTCCTTACATCAGCTTCTCCTGAGCACCCAGATACCTACAGCAGTATTTCTGGCGTGTTTCTCATGGAGACAATCGTGACTGACCTTATGATTTCTTATCAATCTTATTATAGTATGAAATAGGCAAATATGTGAAAAGCCTGGGAAAACTTCACTAACACCCGGAACTCCTTCAGAAAATGGAGTTTCCGCTCTCTTGATTTGCTTGGAGGAAGGAGTATGNGACCTTATGATTTCTTATCAATCTTATTACAGTATGAAATAGGCAAATACGTGAAAAGCCTGGGAAAACTTCACTAACACGCGGAACTCCTTCAGAAAATGTAGTTTCCACCTTCTTGATTAGTTTGGAGGAAGGAGTATGTGGAAGATTCACATTCTTGCTATGCAAATAATTGTGGAATACAATGGAATTGGAAACTTCTTTTACTTGTGACATAAAGGTAGGCATGGCAGCATGGCAAACACAGGGAGCAGAGCAACATACACGTGGGAGATGAGTTATTGTGGCTCTCTAGTGCTTTGAGAGATCTTCTCAAGTTGTAAAGTAGCCTGCTGCTGCTCCTAGATAAGGAAGATATATGGGGTTCTCAAGGTTATCATTTCATCTCAGTCGCAGAGCCTTCCATTGCACTCCCTATTGCTCTAGACACGGGAAACATTACATTAGAGGTTATTATTCACAAACTGGAAAAAGAAATATACCAATGGGCCAGACCTCCTAAAGCCAAAACAAGGTAGAGATCTTTATTTAAGGTAACAGCAAAGAAATTCCAAAATATTGATGGAGGAAATGAAGCAAATTTTTCTCCACATAGGAGGAAACTGTTGTCTTTGTGTGTGGTTTTTTTTTTTCTCCCCTTTCTCTTCAAGGAAAAGAAGTAGCCAGCAATCCATTAAAAAAAAAAAAGCACAGAGATAATTTAGAGAAAAGGCTTCAACCATCAGTGTGAACTGAACGTAACACTTTCAAAAACAGATGGCAATTTTTTTTATCTCAATGTAAATTAGATGTGTGTGTGTGTGTGTGTGTGTGTGTACACTTTTTCAGTCATGTTTGACTGTGCAACCCCATGGAATATAGGCTGCTTGGCTCCTCTCTATGTGGGATTTTCCAGGCAAGAAATCAGGAGTGCTTTTCTATTCCATACTCTATTGAGTTAGATATTTAAAGTTAGAGAACACTTTAAGTCATGTATTTTTCTGCATCTCTTTCAAGACCAAGTAACCTATACAATATCTTTTCTACAGAGACACTTTCTGAAATTCCAGAGGTACACTTGTGAATGAGACAGGCTTATGATATTGTG
>SJXQ01004768.1:0-26923 GCA_006408695.1 Aepyceros melampus
ATTAAGAATTAAATCTGTGACACTTTATTTTTAGATTTCTGAGAAATACATTTCTGACTTGCCACTGCTCAGGCTCTGCACACCCGCTACTAGAAAAGAAAGAAAAAGAGGCATTCTCTCCCTTCTGGTCTATTCTCCCGCCCTCCCCACTGTGAATCACGTGTAGAAGAAACCGTCACGGTTACGTCACACATGTTTGGCTCTCTAACCTTCAGCTGTGTCGCCAGGCGACCCAGTTGCCAGTCATTTAACCTTCCTGGATGGATGAGCTCGTTAGCAGGCCGCCCCAGGGGCTTTTTCTATTGGCGGGTCTCCCAGACGCCAGTCCTCTTCCTCCGTCCAACAGCCTTCACCGGCCGAGATTAACAGGCCCTCGGTGTCCCGCGGAGCGAGTCCTCCCCCTTCCTGGAGGAGAACTCGAAGGCGCGGTGGGAGCAGTCATTCCGAGCATCCTGCTGACGTTACGCTTTTCGCAAAGGCCACCCTTTCTCCCGAACACCACCAGCTCTCCGGAACCCTCCCCGGTTCTGGGGAGGGAGGGCGAGACTACCAGCAATTCTTGTTCCTTGCTTTGCCAAGGGGCGGCTTCCCCTCGAGGATCAGCGCACCTACCAGGAAACCCTGAATTCCTCTCCTTGTTCCCCTGACCGTGAAGCTGGGTATCGCTTCCAGGGATCTGAGAGCTATCAGAGCTGCCTGCCTGGTGTGAGGGGAGAAGGAAGCGACAGGGCTTTTCTCCTAAAAGACGGAACTCAGGCTCTCCCTGAGCATCCCTCTAGGGCAGGCACCCTGGGAGGTGCTTTCAAGATTAAAAAAAAAAAAAAAGTAATTAATAAGACCCTGGCTTTTTATCTTCCCTGCTTTCTCCTTTCTAAGAAAGACACACACACAAAAATTTGAATTAAAGTCCAGATTTCCTGTTGTGGACCCAGAGACCATGGAACTCCTCCTGTTTCTCCTAGGTCTGGTCTTAGTCTGTCCACCCCATCTCTCTTTATTATTTTCCATATTGTTTCTCCAACCAAATGTCTTCTGCCTCCTTACCCAAAGGCTTCTTGATCTTTTATTCCTTTTTTCTTTTTTTGCCACTCCTGGACCTAACTAACTTTAGCACTATCTCCACCAGCTTCAGAGAGGAGCCACTGTGAAGAAACCCCCCGGGTCAACACTGAATATAATAGAGCAACATTTTTTGAATTCTTCTAACAGGCTCTCCCTGAGCATCCCTCTAGGGCAGGCACCCTGGGAGGTGCTTTCAAGATTAAAAAAAAAAAAAAAGTAATTAATAAGACCCTGGCTTTTTATCTTCCCTGCTTTCTCCTTTCTAAGAAAGACACACACACAAAAATTTGAATTAAAGTCCAGATTTCCTGTTGTGGACCCAGAGACCATGGAACTCCTCCTGTTTCTCCTAGGTCTGGTCTTAGTCTGTCCACCCCATCTCTCTTTATTATTTTCCATATTGTTTCTCCAACCAAATGTCTTCTGCCTCCTTACCCAAAGGCTTCTTGATCTTTTATTCCTTTTTTCTTTTTTTGCCACTCCTGGACCTAACTAACTTTAGCACTATCTCCACCAGCTTCAGAGAGGAGCCACTGTGAAGAAACCCCCCGGGTCAACACTGAATATAATAGAGCAACATTTTTTGAATTCTTCTAACAGAAGAGATAAGAAAGCCTTCCTCAGCGATCAATGCAAAGAAACAGAGGAAAACAACAGAATGGGAAAGACTAGAGATCTCTTTAAGAAAATTAGAGATAACCAAGGGAACTTTTCACCCAAAGATGGGCTCAATAAAGGACAGAAATGGTATGGCCCTAACAGAAGCAGAAGATATTAAGAAGAGGTGGCAAGAATACACAGAAGAACGGTACAAAAAAGATCTTCACGACCCAGATAATCACGATGGTGTGATCACTCATCTAGAGCCAGACATCTTGGAATGTGAAGCAAGTGGGCCTTAGAAAGCATCACTACGAACAAAGCTAGTGGAGGTGATAGAATTCCAGTGGAGCTCTTTCAAATCCTGAAAGATGATGCTGTGAAAGTGCTGCATTCAATATGCCAGCAAATTTGGAAAACTCAGCAGTGCCCACAGGACTGGAAAAGTTCAGTTTTCATTCCAATTCCAAAGAAAGGCAATGCCAAAGAATGCTCAAACTACTGCACAGTTGCACTCATCTCACATGCTAGTAAAGTAATGCTCAAAATTCTTCAAGCCAGGCTTCAGCAAAAAAAACCGTGAACTTCCTGATGTTCAAGCTGGTTTTAAAAACAGCAGAGGAACCAGAGATCAAATTACCAATATCTGCTGGCTCATGGAAAAAGCAAGAGAGTTCCAGAAAAACATCTCTTTCTGCTTTATTGACTATGCCAGACTGTGTGGATCACAATAAACTGTGGAAGATTCTGAAAGAGATGGGAATACTAGACCACCTGAACTGCCCCTTGAGAAATCTGTATGCAGGTCAGGAAGCAACAGTTAGAACTGGACATGGAACAACAGACTGGTTCCAAATAGGAAAAGGAGTACGTCAAGGCTGTATATTGTCACCCTGCTTATTTAACTTCCATGCAGAGTACATCATGAGAAACGCTGGACTGGAAGAAACACAAGCTGGAATCAAGATTGCCGGGAAACATATCAATAACCTCAGATATGCAGATGACACCACCTTTATGGCAGAAAGTAAAGAGGAACTAAAAAGCCTCTTGATGAAAGTGAAAAGAGGAGAGTGAAAAAGTTGGCTTAAAGTTCAACATTCAGAAAACAAAGATCATGGCATCCGGTCCCATCACTTCATGGGAAACAGATGGGGAAACAGGGGAAACAGTGTCAGACTTTATTTTGGGGGGCTCCAAAATCACTGCAGATGGTGATTGCAGCCATGAAATTAAAAGACGCTTACTCCTTGGAAGAAAAGTTATGACCAACCTAGACAGCATATTCAAAAGCAGAGACTTTACTTTGCCGACTAAGGTCTGTCTAGTCAAGGCTATGGTTTTTCCAGTGGTCATGTATGGATGTGAGAGTTGGACTGTGAAGAAGGCAGAGCGCCAAAGAATTGATGCTTTTGAACTGTGGTGTTGGAGAAGACTCTTGAGAGTCCCTTGGACTGCAAGGAGATCCAACCAGTCCATTCTGAAGGAGATCAGCCCTGGGATTTCTTTGGAANGCCGACTAAGGTCTGTCTAGTCAAGGCTATGGTTTTTCCAGTGGTCATGTATGGATGTGAGAGTTGGACTGTGAAGAAGGCAGAGCGCCAAAGAATTGATGCTTTTGAACTGTGGTGTTGGAGAAGACTCTTGAGAGTCCCTTGGACTGCAAGGAGATCCAACCAGTCCATTCTGAAGGAGATCAGCCCTGGGATTTCTTTGGAAGGAATGATGCTAAAGCTGAAACTCCAGTACTCTGGCCACATGATGCAAAGAGTTGACTCACTGGAAAAGACTCTGATGCTGGGAGGGATTGGGGGCAGGAGGAGAAGGGGATGACAGAGGATGAGATGGCTGGATGGCATCACTGACTCAATGACGTGAGTCTGAGTGAACTCTGGGAGTTGGTGATGAACAGGGAGGCCTGGTGTGCTGAGATTCATGGGGTCGCAAAGAGTCGGACACAACTGAGCGACTGAACTGAACTGAACTGAACCACTAGAGTCGTGTAGGGATCAAGAGCACCCCAGGACTCTTCTATTTGTTGAAACTTCCAGAATATTTTTAAAAAAATTATAAATGCCAAATAGCTACAAATTGTAGAATATTTTTAATGTTTACATTAATTTACACATTCACAAAATAATATAATTGGGTTGCCTTCAGAAGACATCCTCAGAAGCCTAAATGTAAGACTCATTGTGAATTTGTCAAAATCCAGTGAAAACCTTTGATATCCATTTCCCTTCAGAGAAACTTCTGGCCCAATTATCATCACTCTTCTTATCGAGCTTTCAACCAGCCACTAATGAGTTGGAGCAGAAGAGCAAAGGATATTTGATTCCCTCCAGCCATCAGCCCAGCCCCTAGGCCAGGGCAGTCTGAAACCTCTCTTCTGACACCCCTCCTCACCCCCCCAAACCCCCTCCCCATCCCACTACACACACACACACACACACACGCACACACAAACACACATTTCACTCCTCCACAAAGGATGCTTCGAGTGGGAAACCTTGATTCTTGCCTTCAGGTGTTCACCACTGATGACTAGATAATAGCTGCTAAGGTCAATCTTTTCAAACCAAGGCTGGTTTTCCAATATCACACACTAGGGTATTCTTTAATCAACCTGATTGCTTTTAGCCCTTTGTCTATGAATTAATAAAAGTGTTTTAAAACAGGCATCATTTGAAAAAACAGCAGAATGCTGGTAATTATTGGATGATAGACAATCAGTGTGCTGTTTTCTAGTTATGTGTATATGTGATTTTCTATAACAAAAATAAAATAAAAACAAGTAACTCTTTTTGAATCTATATTTACTCTCAAAATTAGCATTTAGAACAAATTATTTTGAATTTTTTTAATAAGTTGAGAAACAACTTTTTTTAATTTTATTTTTACTTTATTTTACTTTACATTACTGTATTGGTTTTGCCATACATTGACATGAATCCGTCTCAGGTGTACATGAGTTCCCAATCCTGAACCCCCTGAACTTTTTTACTCCATTCTATTTCCTGTCTTTTATTTAAGTGTCTTGTGGCTGTGTGTTTTTGGTTGTTTTCTTTGGTATAATCTGAAATATAAGGTCTAGTTTATTATTAATTTGTGATTTTTACATTAAAATTATTATTGTTTTAAAGCATTTGACCTTATTGAAAAACTTTTATTAAGACTTATTAAGGTACAAAATTTGATTATAAAGCAAGTGATGAGAAGCAATGTATAGCATGGGGACTACAGTTAATAATATCATATTGCATGTTTGAAAGTTGCTATGAGAGTATATCTTAAAAGTCCTCATCACAAGAAAAAAGTTATTTTGTAACTGTGTGGAGACAGATGTTACCTAGACTTATTGTGATCATTTCACGATGAATACGTATCAGATTATTATGTTGTACATGCGTGTGTGCTCAGTTGTGCCTGACTTCGACCCCAGGCCTGCCAGGCTTCTCTGTTCCTAGGGTTTCCCTGGCAAGAATACTGGAGTGGGTTGCCATTTCCTCCGTGGTGGGATCTTCCAGACCCAGGGATCAAGTTTACTTCTCCTACATCTGCAATGCAAGCAGATTCTTTTACCATTGAGTCAAAACAAAAACCTATGGAGTGGGAGAAAATGTTTCCAAACGATGCCACCAAAAAAAGATTAAGTTCCAAAATATACAAACAGTTCACACAGCTCAATATCAAAAAAACAAACAACTCAATAAAAAATTGGGCAGAAACTTTAAATACACATTTCTCCAAAGAAGACATACAGATGGCCAACAGTCACACGAAAAGATGCTCAGCATCATTAATTATTAGAGAAATGCAAATCAAAACTACAATGAGGAATCACCTTATACTTGTCAGAATGGCCATCATCAAGAAGTCTACAAACAAATACTGGAGAGAGTGGAGAAAAGGAACCTCCTACTCTGTTGGTGGCAATGTAAATTGGTACAGCTACTATGGAGAACAGTATGGAAGTTCCTTAAAAAACTGAAAATAGAACTACCATATGATCCAGCAACCTGACTTTTGGATATACATCTGGAGAAAACTGTAATTTGAAAAGACATATGCAGCCCAATATTCATACCATCTCTATTTACAATACCCAAGACATGGAAGCAACTTAAATGTCCATCTACAGTTAAAAGGATAAAGAAGATATATATGTGTGTGTGTGTATATATATATATATAAGTATTCAGTTCAGTTCAGTCGCTCAGTCGTGTCTGACTCTTTGCGACCTCATGAATCACAGCACGCCAGGCCTCTCTGTCCATCACCAACTCCCGGAGTTCACTCAAACTCATTACTCAGCTATAAAAAATGAGTAATACATTTGCAGCAACACGGATGAACCTGGAGATTATCATTCTAGTTGAAGTAAATCAGACGAGAAAGATAAATACCATATGATATCACTCATATGAATCTAAAAAAAATGGTACAAATAAATTCATTTACAAAATAGACTCAGACATAGAAAACAAACTTATGATTACTAAAGGGGAAGGGGGGAGGGATAAATTAGGAATTTGGGATTAATATGTACACACTACTATATATAAAATGGGGCTTCCCTAGTGGCTGGAGAAGAATATAATCAACAAGGACCTCCTGTATAGCACAGGAAGTGAAGTGAAGTGAAGTCACTCAGTCGTGTCCGACTCTTTGTGACCCCATGGACTATAGCCTACCAGGCTCCTCTGTCCATGGGATTTTCCAGACAATAGTACTGGAGTGGATTGCCATTTCCTTCTCCAGGGGATCTTCCCGACCCAGGGATTGAACCTGGGTCTCCCACATTGTAGGCAGATGCTTTACCATCTGAGCCACCAGGGAAGTCCTTTAGCACAGGAAACTATAGTCAATATCTTTTAATAACCTATAAGGGAAAAGAATCTAAAAAAGAATATACATATATATAACTGAATCACTCTCTGTATGAACACCTGACACTAACACGTCATTGTAAATCAACTAACTTGCAATGAAAATTTTTTTAGTTAAAAAAAAAAAAAAAAGTTCAAGCTTTAGTAGGTCTAGAATGGGGCCCAGGACTCTGCATTTTTAACAAGAACCTTAGATAATTTTGATGGAGGTGGTCCAGAGAGCTCACTATAAGAAATACTATTCAGAAGATGCCCAATGTACTTTGGAGGCAAACATACCTCAGTTTCAGTTTTACTCTGCCTTGTACTAGCTGGCAAATTTGTGGCAGGCTACATAATATGTCTGGAGAAGGAAATAGCAACCCATGCTGATATTCTTGCCTGGGAAATCCCATGGACAGAGGAGCCTGACAGTTGCAGAGAGTCAGAAACAACTTAGAGACTAAAAGACAACAAGAAAGAGTAACACAGGGTTTTATATACTCCCTAACATCCCCAGTGAAGTCCTTGCTCTTCATGCACATATTAATAATATACCTGATTACAGGAATCTGTCTGTAATGCAGGAGACCTAGGTTTGATTCCTGGGTCAGGAAGAATCCCTGGAGGAGGACATGGCAACTGACTCCAGTATTCTTGTTTGGAGAATCCCATGGACAGAAGAGCCTGGCAGGCTACAGTTCATGGAGTCGCAAGAGTTGGACACGACTTAGCAACTAAACCATCACCACCACATAATATGTCTAAATGTCAACTTTCTCACCTATAAAATGGGAATAAAAAAGATGCTTGCTTCCTAAAGTAGCTGTGAGTATTAAATGAGATGCTTAGCACAATGTCTGGAATATTAGAAAATATATTAGCTCAAAATATTTTGGTTGCTATTGTTATTTTGCTTAAAAAGTTAACCCTGGCAGCTCTGTAGTAGGCAAAAGGAAGTTGGAGAAAGTGACAGAAGACAACTATTCCTAAAATGTCAGGCATGCTATTAAATGTGAAGCACCAATGACACATTAAACTTGAATCTAACCCTCACATGCAATCAAAGTGTGCTAATAAGATTTATCAGGCCACTAGGCATAGTCGTACAGGTTGTGCCCTGCACCAGGATGCCACATCTAAAAGGGTGCTATGTCCATTTTAGGTATCACACATTTACATATCTACTACCATGATTTTTTTTTTAAAGCAGATAACAGCGAAGTGTCTTGTTCCAATAAAATGAATATGCTATAACAATTTTCCAACAGATGAAAATCAGGTATCTTGAGAAACTGAAAGGTAGCTTGTTACAGTAACAGCTCCAATGAATCATGTTTCCCAGTATCCTCAGTCTTGTGTACTTCTCTGAGCTTGGCTTTAGCCACTGGGATATCAACAAATGTGACATGAAAAAAGCTTGCAGAACTCCCAATTATCACAGCCAGCATCTCTGATTTTCCAGGACTTTCTCTATTAAAAAAAAAACAAAAAACTATGTATTTATTTGATTGCGGCATGTGGGATCTTTGCTCTTCATTGTAGCACACAGGATCTTTAGTTTCCATATTCAAACTCTTGGTTGTGACACATGGGATTTAGTTCCCTGACTAGGGCTGGAACCTAGTCCCCATGCATTGGGAGCGTGGAGTCTTAGCCACCCGATCATGAGGGAAGTCCCTAGGACTTTTCCTCATCATCAAAATATAGCTGCAGATCCATAAAAGCTATAGGAATCACATCTTCATTCAAAGCAGGAAGGAACGGTATAGATAATGCCAACTAGAGCCTCTTTTATTAGAAAATGAAAAAAAAAGAAAAACTTTTCCAACAGTGTTTGAGTAGGCTTTCATTTGTAGCTTATTGACCATGTCTCTGTCATGTGGCCATCCTTAGCTGCAAAGGAGTCTGGAGAGCGAAATACTTAGCTTTTCCAGGCTCTGTAGTAACATAGGACAAGCAGACAGGAGTCTGGGAGAGGTTGTTGGGTTGGCTAAACAGCAAAGCCTGCTATAGAACTTAATCATAGATCCTATTTGGACTGCAAGGAGATCCAACCAGTCCATTCTGAAGGAGATCAACCCTGGGATTTCTTTGGAAGGAATGATGCTAAAACTGAAGCTCCAGTACTTTGGCCACCTCATGCGAAGAGCTGACTCATTGGAAAAGACCCTGATGTTGGGAGGGATTGGGGGCAGGAGGAGAAGGGGACGACCGAGGATGAGATGGCTGGATGGCACCATGGACTCGATGGACGTGAGTCTGAGTGAACTCTGGGAGATGGTGATGGACAGGGAGGCCTGGGGTGCTGCGATTCATGGGGTTGCAAAGAGTCGGACACGACTGAGCGACTGAACTGAACTGAATACTACGGAGACATGCAACATGGAGACATGAAGACACTAATCAATTTCCAAGTATACATGAAAAATTTTTAAAGATGGTTATTCATTTTTGAGGCCAGGATCAATTTATTTCTATCAAATATTCATAGTAGTGCCTCTCCAAAGAGATGAGAAAGCTTCTTGTAAATCAAAGTTACCCCTGTTAGGAAAATAAAAGCCTGAGATATGTACAACCAACCCCATGGACTGTAGCCTACCATGCTCCTCTGTCCATGGGATTTTCCAGGCAAGAGTATTGGAGTGGGTTGCCATTTCCTTCTCCAACTCCTGAGCTAGTGACTGTCAAAGTTTATGGACTCAGACTCATTAGTATGAATTTTACTTCATATCATAATCCAGAATATATGTATTCACATAGATTTCATAAGACAAGTCCTTATTATATATTTTCTGTTATATTTCTTGTTCAGTCGCTCAGTTGTGTCTGATTCTTTGTGACCCCATGGACTGCAGCATACCAGGCCTCCCTGTCCCTCACCATCTCCCCAAACTTGCTCAAACTCATGTCCATTGAGTCAGTGAGGCCATACAACCATCTCATCCTTTGTCATCCCCTTCTCCTCTTGCCTTCAATCTCTCCCAGCATCAGGGTCTTTTCTAAGGAGTCAGCTCTTCGAATCAGGTGGCCAAAATATTGGAGCTTCAGCTTCAGCATCAATTCTTCCAATGAATATTCAGGATTGATTTCCTTTAGGATGGACTAGTTTGATCCCTTGTGCAGTCCAAGGGACTCTCAAGAGTCTTCTCTAACACCACAGTTCAAAAGAATCAATTCGACAGGATTCAGCCTTCTTTATGGTCCAACTTTCACATACATACATGACTACTGGAAAAACCATAGGTTTGACTAGATGGATCTTTGTTGGCAAAGTAATGTCTCTGCTTTTTAATATGCTCTCTAGGTGGTCATGGGACTTCCCTGATAGCTCAGTTGGTAAAGAATCTGCCTACAGTGAAGGAGACCTCGATTTGATTCCTGGGTTGGGAAGATCCCCTGGAGAAGAGAAAGGCTTCCCACTCCAGTATTCTGGCCTAGAGAATTCCATGGACTGTATAGCCCACGGGGTTGCAAAGAGTGACTTTCACTTTCATTTTTAGGTTGGTCATAGCTTTTATTCCTAGGAGCAAGCATCTTTTAATTTCATGGCCAGAAGTCACCATCTGCAGTGATTTTGGAGAGCAAGGAAATCAAGTCTGTCACTGCTGCCATTGTTTCCCCATCTATTTGCCATGAAGTGATGGGACTAGATTCCATGATCTTCGTTTTTGAGTGTTGAGTTTCATGCCAACTTTTTCACTCTCCTCTTTCCCTTTCATCAAGAGGCTTTTTAGTTCCTCTTCACTTTCTGCCATAAGGGTGGTGTCATCTGCATATCTGAGGTTATTGATGTTTCTCCCGGCAGTCTTGATTCCAGCTTGTGCTTCTTCCAGCTTGGCATTTCTCATGATGTACTCTGTATATAAGTTAAATAAGCAGGGTGACAATATACAGCCTTGACGTACTCCGTTCCCAATTTGGAACCAGTCTGTTGTTCCATGTCCAGTTCTAACTCTTGCTTCTTGACCTGCATACAGGTTTCTCAGGAGGTGGGTAAGGTGGTCTGGTATTCCCATCTCTTTAAGAATTTTCCATTTTTTACAATATTTTTTAAGTTGGTTATGACTTACTAAATTAATTTCACTGCCCACTAATGGGTCATGACCTGTAGTTTAAAAAGTACTATCATAAGCAGAGGCCAGGGACACTTCTAGGTAAAGGGAATAGCAATGCAAAGGTCCTAAGTTTGGAGTTCTCAGAACCTAGGAAGGCCAGCAGGGCCGGAGCCGGTTGGTGGGAAATGAGGTGTTAAAGATCAGCAGGAACCTGTCATGAAGTCTGCAGGCCATGGCAGGAACTTTGGGATTTACTTTTATTCTGATGGAAGCCCAGTGGCTTCAAGCAGGGAAGTGACATGACATAATCTATTTTCAAAAATAGTTTCTCCTGACCTCATGCACAGACCAAGGATGATTCCAGGATGACCTAATTTTCTCTAAATTTTAAACAAGCTTGGAATGACTTTAAGATCCTCCAGAGGATTTTTCTCACCCCAAATTCATTCCGTCAAACTCCTTCCATGGTTCTTTCCCTTACGCACCAGCTTCTACCCTCTGCTGGGCTCCTCTGGAGACCAGAGTCTTGCAGAAAAGACTGAAGGTTTAGACTTTGCCTTCTATCAAGATCAGTACCTTTATTGTCCTCCCATACCTAAATACCCACATGTTTGCTCACCACACTGCCTTGCCTACTGGAGTCCTGCCCACCCAGGGATTTGTTTAATTTTCTGATTTGCAGTGTTGACACTTGGAAGGACGTCTCTCCATTTTTGGCAAGGAGCTCCTTGCAGCCTGAAAGCACGTCTCCTCTCCCAGCGGGGGTTTCCACCTCTGCTGGGACAGCAGGAGCACCTTCTATTGGGAGCCGCCACCAGTGGGCTAAGTCCTGTGTCACACAGGCTGCAGAGGAGGCTGGGAGGGGGTTGTGTAACAGGAGACAGGAGACTAGCAGATTTCCCAGGGCCTGGGCCTCCTTCTTGGCCAGTCCCCAGGAGATGAGTTCCAGCTGCTTTTCTTTCCTTAATCTTCCTCCTCTCCCCATCCCCCTTTCCGGCTGGGCTCCCAAACCCTCCCACCTCTGGCCAGCCCCCAAGTCATACAAGATTTGGGGTAGAAAGCCTGAAAGTCAAAAGGGAGGAGTACAGAGAGTGGGCAGCTGAAAGGCAGAGGGGGATTGACTTCTCTTCTCAAGACCTGGTCCACTGCTCTGGCATCTCTTGTCCGGATAAAGACCACAGGGTGAGGCAAACATGGCAAATGTGCTTTCCCTTTGTCCATTAACCCCCTCACCTCCCTCTGGCCCCAAGTCGGTGAAGAACACCCAACCAGGTTTCTTTTATGTACTTGTGATTCCAAAATAGGCGTTTTCAAGGCCTGGAAGTAAACTTACTTTTAGGAAAGAGATAGAGGGAGGCAAAGGAAGAAGAAGGAAAGACGAGTTTGCTTTGAAAAGGGGAGAGCTGAGTGAGTCAGTAAATGGTAACGGTTAAGAGCAGAAGTCAGATTCACATCCAACCTGGTTTACAATCCTGTCTTTGCCACGTGTTCACTGTGTGAAACAGGGTTGGCTATTTTCACATCGCTGAGCCTCTGTTTGCTTATCTGCAAAATGGACATATTTATACCTACTTTCAAGACTGAGAATTAAATGGGGATTCTATTATTTAATATTTATTTATTTGGTTGTGCCAGGCCTTAGTTTCAGTAAGTGTAATCTTTAGTTGTGGCATGCCGGATTTGCAGCATGCGGGATCTAGTTCCCTGATCAGGGATTGAACCTGGGCCCCCTGCATTGGGAACAAGGAGTCTTAGCCACAGGACCACCAGGAAAGTCCCTAAACAGGGATTCTTAATGCAATTATGATCTACCCTGGTAAGAACTTGATGAATGGCAGGTTTACTATAGCTAATATTAAAAAGAACATTGGAATAGGAAATGCCAGTTACGTTTGATGGAAAGAAGACCAGGAGAATAACTGTTGAGGAGTTTCAGAAACATGAGCTGAAAATTTAATATTGTATATATTTTTAAACCATGTTTGGTGTCTTCTCGTGAACTTTGTATCTCATCAGTCATGATCTTTACAAGTGTTCTCATAAGTAGATATGTTTATCCCCATTTCACAGATGAAGAAATTGAGGCCCAGGAGGTGATGATGCAATAATGAATGTAAAAGTACCTTGGGCTTCCCAGGCGGCACTAGTGAAAGAATCTGCCTGCCAATGCAGGAGACGCAAGCAGCACAGTTTTGATCCCAGGGTCAGGAGGATCCCTGGGGCAGGAGTAGGAAATGGCAACCCACTCCAATATTCTTGCCTGGAAAATTCCCAGGACAGAAGAACCTGGCAGGTTACAATCCATGGAGTCACAAAGGTTGGACAGGACTGAGCCATTGAAAGGCAATGCCAAAGAGTGCTCAAACTACCGCACAGTTGCCCTCATCTCACATGCTAGTAAAGTAAAGCTCAAAATTCTCCAAGCCAGGCTTCAGCAATACATGAACCGTGAACTTCCTAGTGTTCAAGCTGGTTTTGGAAAAGGCAGAGGAACCAGAGATCAAATTGCCAACATCCACTGGATCATGGAAAAAGCAAGAGAGTTCCAGAAAAACATCTCTTTCTGCTTTATTGACTATGCCAAAGCTTTTGACTGTGTGGATCACAATAAACTGTGGAAAATTCTGAAAGAGATGGGAACACCAGACCACCTGACCTGCCTCTCGAGAAATCTGTATGCAGGTCAGGAAGCAACAGTTAGAACTGGACATGGAACAACAGACTGGTTCCAAATAGGAAAAGGAGGACGTCAAGGCTGTATATTGTCACCCTGCTTATTTAACTTCCATGCAGAGTACATCATGAGAAACGCTGGACTGGAAGAAGCACAAGCTGGAATCAAGATTGCTGGGAGAAATATCAATCACCTCAGATATGCAGATGACACCACCCTTATGGCAGAAAGTGAAGAGGAGCTAAAAAGCCTCTTGTTGAAAGTGAGAGAGGAGAGTGAAAAAGTTGGCTTAAAGCTCAACATTCAGAAAACGAAGATCATGGCGTCCGGTCCCATCACTTCATGGGAAATAGATGGGGAAACAGTGGAAATAGTGTCAGACTTTATTTTTCTGGGCTCCAAAATCACTGCAGATGGTGATTGCAGTCATGAAATTAAAAGATGCTTACTCCTTGGAAGAAAAGTTATGACCAACCTAGAAAGCATATTGAAAAGCAGAGACATTACTTTGCCAACAAAGGTCCATCTAGTTAAGGCTATGGTTTTTCCACTGGTCATGTATGGATGTGAGAGTTGGACTGTGAAGAAAGCTGAGCGCCAAAGAATTGATGCTTTTGAAGTGTGGTGTTGGAGAAGACTCTTGAGAGTCCCTTGGACTGCAAGGAATCTATCCAGTCCATTCTAAAGGAGATCAGCCCTGGGTGTTCTTTGGAAGAAATGATGCTAAAGCTGAAACTCCAGTACTTTGGCCACCTATGCAAAGAGTTGACATTGGAAAAGACCCTGATGCTGGGAGGGACTGGGGACAGGAGGTAAAGGGGACGACAGAGGATGAGATGGCTGGATGGCATCACTGACTCGCTGGACATGAACTCCGGGAGTTGGTGATGGACAGGGAGGCCTGGCGTGCTGCGATTCATGGGGTCGCAAAGAGTCAGACATGACTGAGCGACTGAACTGAACTGAGCCATTGAACACACACAAAAGTACCTGGTATATTGCAACATCGTACACAAAAGCAAGATTGTTTCTTGTCACACAGACTGACTAGCAGTGAGACAGTATCCAAAACCCAAATGTTCTGTCGTCAATGTTCTCTGCACGGGGTCTCAAAAGCCGAAGGACAATTGTCCTAACGTGTGAAGAGAAACTGAGCCAAGTTTAGGCGGATGGAGGAAGGTATGAGATTGATTTATGTGGTTGAATCTTCAAGCCTACAAGGACCTTGAGAAAGCA
Source organism: Aepyceros melampus (assembly GCA_006408695.1). Classification (NCBI taxonomy): domain Eukaryota; kingdom Metazoa; phylum Chordata; class Mammalia; order Artiodactyla; family Bovidae; genus Aepyceros; species Aepyceros melampus. Next base: position 14,499 of record SJXQ01004768.1, read on the forward strand.
GGGCCAGGCAGGAAAGGCCAAGGCCAATCACTGTTCCCAGAAGTAATGTCTGAAGTTTGCAGGCACAGTGATAATAGATATAAAATGGGAGGTACACATAATTTAAAAACAAAGCAAATTAAATAATAGAAATACCTCCCCAGTGAAAATTCTTTTGAAGGCAAGTCAAGCTTAGAACAAAGAAACCATTCACAATGAGATAAAATTAGGGGGTTGCATTTTATAATGTGGAAAAACTAAAGGGTCTTATTCTTTCCTTTTAAGCCCTGAAAATCATGGCTTGGCTTTCAATCAGCAAGACCACAGAACTAGTTCTGGATCCCAATCAGTGATTTTGTTAATGAGAACCAAGAGAAGCAAACTGAGTGTGGGTTACTTGCTGAAAATAAACATAAATCAGAAATCAGACTTGTACTGGAAGATGCCAAAAGTATTCAAGCTGCACATCTGGCCTATATTCTCTTTAGAAGATTTCTGAACATTACTTTTCTCCTTTTTTTTTTTTTTTTTTAGTCTCAATCTGCTCTTCTAATGGATCCTTCTGAGTCTTCTTTGTATAAAATTAAAACTGCTATTTCCTTTAGGATAACTGGCTACTTGGATATCTTGCAAGCCCCTTAAACTCAGCATGTCCAAAAACAGACGTCTTTGTTTCCCTTAAAACATTCGACCCACTGTAACCACCTCTCAGCAGCAGCCTTCTCATCCACCGTGTCACCCAAACCAGAAACCTGATGTCTGCCTCGAGTGCTCTTTCTCCTTATGCTGTTCTTCCTGTCGGCCACTAAGCTCTCTCAAATCTCTACACTTAGCTCCATCTCTTCAACCCCACATCAGATGCAGGCTCCCATCGTCTCACACCTGCATTGCCGTAAAGGCTTCAAGCCTCAGCCTCTATGCCTAGACTCCTTGCACTTTGTCCCAGTCCAGATGTCAACAACCCACACACTGGCTGCAGAGTTCCTACAGCACTGAGCAGTAACCAGCTACCCTACCAGACTAACCTCCCTAACAGTCCCCATAGGCCAACACTGAGGGCCAAGAGAAAGGAAAGCTTCTAGACCAGCCAAGGAAAAGGAGCTGAAGGGACAAAGTTATCAGTGGACTCAGCAGATGAGCAGACAGAGTTGCTTGAGTCATGTGACCTCTTCGCAGTGTTGTCACTGTTTAGTTGCTCAGTCATGTCCCACTCTTTGGGACCCTATGGACTATAGCCTGCCATAGAATTCTCCAGGCAAGAATACTAGCGGGGGCGGGGGCGGGGTAGCCATCTCCTTCTCCACGGGATCTTCCCAACTCAGGGGTCGAACCACGTCTCCTGCATTGTCAAGCAGATTCTTTACCACTGAGTCACCAGGGAAGCCCTTCTTAGCAATTACAGCTATTTTTTAAAGGTACTATTTCTAGTAGGTGGCTCAGACAGTAAAATGTCTGCTTATAATGCAGGAGACCCAGGTTCAATACCTGGGTCAGAAGACCTCCTGGAGAAGAAAATGGCAACCCACTCCAGTACTCTTGCCCGGAAAATCCCATGGATGGGGGAGCCTGGTGGGCTACAGTCCATGGGGTCACAAAGAGTCGGACATGATTGAGTGACTTCACTTTAAGGGTGCAGTTCAGTGGCCTTAATGCAGTGACATACCTGTGCCACCAGCACCACCATCCATCCCCAGAACTTTTCAATCTTCCCAAACTGAAACCACATGCGTGTTAAGCACCAGTTCCCCGTTCTCCCTCCCCCAGCCCCTAGCAACCAATTCTACTCTGTCTCTATGAATCCGACTACTCTACGTACTTCAGATAAGTGGAATTTTGTGTGTCCTCTCTTTTGACCTCATTTCACCAGGCATAATGCCTTCCAGATTCATCCATGTATCAGAATGTCCTCCCTTTTTAAGGTTGAATAGTATTTCATTGTATTTATATACCACATTCTATTGGTTTTCATCTCTTTGGCTGCTTTGGGTCTTCGTTGTGGCATATGGCATCTTTCCTTGCGGTTCACGGGCTCTAGTTGCAGAGCTCGGGCTTAGTCATTCCTCAGCTTGTGAGATTTAGCTCCCCAGCCAGGGATGGAACCTGTGCACCCTGCATTGCAAGGTGGATTCTTAAATACCAGACGATCAGGGAAGTCCCTGTATGGACCACATTTTGTGTATCCATTCATCCATCAGTGGACACTTGGGTGGATTATACACTTTGGCTATTGTGAGTAATGCTCCCATGAATGTGGGTGTACAAATACCTGTTCAAGTCTGTGCTTTCAATTCTTTTGGGTTATACTCAGAAATACAGTTGCTGAATCACACGGTTTAATTGTCTTTAACTTATCTCCCCACAAAGACTGTCAATTCTTAAGAGACAAAGACTGGTTCTAGATACAAATATTTGTTGAATAAACTGATCATTAACCCAAGTGAAAAGGATGTTGTAAGAGACAGAAAGGTACAAAGGATGGGAAGGGCAGGAGGGGTTGGGACCTTCAAAAGGTTCAGTCCTGGTGAAATTTACAAACCTTTGATCACGATCTTAAACAGATTAGGGGATCGGTGGGAGCTCCCAGGGAGACCTTATCGCTTGTGCCTAAGCTCCATAAGCAGGTCTTGGAGCCAGACCACCAGCCCGTTGCTCTACACCCAGGGAGAGAAGAGCATAGACTCAGTTTCCAAAAATGTTTCTTGGCATGGTGTATCTTTCACCATCTTCTTTTAGACATAGGTTGGAACCACAGGACTAACAATGTTATCAGTCTGTATACTAGCAGAAAAAAATAAAAATAAAAAAACACATTGTTTCCCAGGCACCTATTAATTAGGAAAGAAGCCTATATAAATTGAATCATTCTAGCTCTGTTGATTAAACAGTGATATGAGTAAAATATTATTCCTAAAACTGAAAAGAAATGTTAATAAATGAGTGCAATTCTTTTAGCTTTCATCTACACCTGATCTTCCCCGGGAAAATAAATGTAATTTTTTTTTTGCGAGCCTATTGTTAAAGGCCACCCTGTAACTATTTGTTTGTTAATGTATTCATTATTTATTCAGAATATACAGTTACTCATTCTTTCATTCAACAACTCTTGTCAGTATTTCAATAGTCATTCATTCTTTCTTTCAACAACTCTTGTTAATATTTCAATGGTCATTCTTTCATTATTAAGAAGAAGTTAAAAAAAGAAAACCAAAAACACTTACATAAGACTTCTTTGCGCATCATGCTAGACACTTGAAGAATAAAAATGCAGCAAGCTCAGCCCCTGACAGTCCGGAGAAAGGTTTGTTGAGAAGGGAAAAATAATACACAAGAAGGAACCAGAGCTTATCATTCACATGCGGCTGAGACTTTCCTGCCAAGAACCGCTCAAATACAGGGCAGAGTTTACATATGTAAATGTAAAAGTCTCCATTAAAATACACTAAGTGGCTGCAAATGGGGAGAAAAAAAGGAGGGCCAGTGGGCTGGGCTAGAGGAACATGCCTCCTCAAACTCACCCTCAAAGTGCCCATCTCACTTTAATTCTCCACATTTTAACGTCTCTCAGTCTTCCAGTGTCTCCTCTCCAGGAAGCCTGCTTCTACCTCCTCTACAATGCTAAACCACGTAGTATTTTGATCCTATAGCATAAAGTTAGGTGTACAGGGGAAGGGTTGATTAAATAACTTCTAAAATCCCCAAAGGTCTAATGATCTAAAATTCACGAGAGTCCTAACCACAGTCCAGTGGTTGGGACTCTGTGCTTTCACTGCTGGAGCCCAGGTTCAATCCCTAATCAAGAAACTAAGGTCTGGCAGCATAGCCAAAAGTAAATAAATAAATAAAATTCACAAGAATAATTATCATTTATTTGAGCACTTGCTAATATGCCAGGTATTTCACATTCATTGTCTCATTTGACGCCCATTGTATAAAGAAATGGAGCCATGGGGACTTTCCTGGTGGGCCAGTGGCTAAGACTCTGAGCTCCCAGGGCAATGGGCCTGAGTTCAATCCCTGGTCAGGGAACTAGATCCTACATGCCACAAGTAAGACCCGGCACAGCCAAATAAATCAATACATTAAAAAAAAAAAAAAAAAAATGGAGCCATGGAGAGTTCACAGAGAAATGGCAGAACCCAGGACTGTCAGACTATAAAGCCCATATTCTAGGTGCTCAAGAGTTAAGTAAGATCTTGGGTGGTTTTGGCCTCCAGTGGCTTGGAGTGGGGCTTGCGTTCCCAGCCAGAGACTGAGGCCAAGTCACAGCAGTGAGAGCCCCAGATCCTAGCCACTACACCAGTGGTCAGTGACAAGGGCCCTGGTCCTTTGGTTTTGCAGAAAAGAATTCCCACAAAGATGGAAAGTAGTGAAGCAAGTATTTATTAGAAGGGAAAAGAGTACAGTCCATGTGGACAGACACGTGGGCAGACTCAGGGAGAGAGAGAGTCACTGAGTCGGGCCCTCATGGCTGTCTGAATCACTTTTATGGGGTATTTCTTCCGGGTTTCCGGTGGCCAGTCATTTTGATTTGCCTGGTTCACAGTCCATAGTTGGTAGATCCAGGATCCTCCTGTGTGTGCGCATGCACCTCTTAGCCAAGATGGATTTTACTGAAAAGACATCTGGGCAGAACATCCCTTGACATAACTCCCCTTTGGCCTGCAAGGAGCCTTTTCTGGTTTTGTGTGGTCAGAGAAGTCTCCTGACTTTAGGGAGATTATGTGGTCTGGGCAGGGCCCAGTCTCCTCCCTTAACTGTCCTATATTGTCTTGGTGTTTCATAAATCTGTAATTGCTTTACCCTGTGGGGGGTGGCATCTGCCTCCTGCCTCAAGTACAGATGCTACTCTCTCTCTCTTCCACCTCTGTCTCATACCATTGGCAGCCCCTATACCACATTTATCTGTCCTCCTTGTTGTATAACCATTTATATAAATATCTTTTCAAAATATGAGTTCCTTAGGAGTGGGAACATGACCATCTTTGTAACACACTCTTCTCAGAACACAGGAACTGGCACACAGGTGCTCTGATGATATCAGTCACCAGAAACTTTACAACAGTAAGAACACTTCATTCTTACCAAGTATGCATGAAGACCTTGTACCTTTCTCCTGCTCTGTTGTGTTGTTATCGGAGACTATGTCTCTGAACATAACATTAACTCTGTTTCATATTTACTGAGCATTTCTTGAAAGCCAAGTACTCTGCTACATCCTTTAAAGGATACTGTCCTTCTGGAGCCTAGAGGTTACAAGACAAGATAGACACATAAGCAAGTGTTAGTTGCTCAGTTGTGTCTGACTCTATGCGACCCCATGGACCACAGTCCACCAGCCTCCTCTGGTGGAATTCTCCAGGTAAGAATACTGGAGTGGGTTGCCATTCCCTTCTTTGGGGGATCTTCCTGACCCAGGGACTGAAACTGTGTCTCTTGCATTACAGGCAGATTCTTTACCATCTGAGCCACCAGGGAAGCTCATAAACAAGTGAGTTCATTGTGAAGCAGATTATGGTAGGCAGTAAGGCAGAGACATAAAACATTTCATTGAATTTGATTCCCTTGATTGGAAGGTGCATCCTATTTTAGATATTACTAAGAGAGAAAGACTACTGCTAATTACCCTACACACAGCCTTGATGTGAAAACGCACTCTTATTTCAGAGATGTTAGAATGTTTTTAAAATATGCCCCTTGGGAGAAGTAGTGCTGAAAACACTATTCTAACTAAAAGAAGTCAGTTCCAAAACACCACATACAATATGATTCTATTTATATTAAATGTCCTGATAGGCAACTCTATAGAGACAGAAAGTAGACCATGGTTGCTTAGGGCTGGAGAAGATTTGGGAAAGGTTTAGGGGTGTGGATTGGTGAGTGACAGTTAAAGTGTGGAATAGAGGTAGGTGATGAGAATATTCAAGAATTGATGGTGGAGATGGTGGCACAATTCTGTGACTATGCTAAAAATCATTGAATTGTATGCTTTAAATGGATGGTATGTGAATTATACTTAATAGCTGTATCAAGAAAGCTATAGCTCAAAATAACATAATAGAAGGGCAGGGGTTTTGGGGAGAGATGAAGTCAGATGGGAAGGGACCAAGAGAAACTTTTAGGCATGGGCATTAATACTTAGAATATAGTCAAGCAATTTCTTGATGGTCCAGTGGCTAAGAGCCCAAGCTCCAAATGCAGGGGACTGGGGTTCAATCCCTGGGCAGGGAACTAAATCCCCCATGCTCCAACTAAAACCTGGTGCAGCCACACAAATAGATATTTTTTAAAAAGAAAAGAAAATAGTAGAAATTGTGCCATGCAGAAATAGAAGATGGAGTGGGGGAAGGTGATCCAGACAGAGGTAAGAGCTTAAGCAAAGTCCAGGAAGCCAGGATACTGCGTAAAGCTCAAGTATTAGCTGAAGGAAGGGAGGGTGGACTGGAGGAAAGACTTGCAGGCAGACTGGCCCTCATGTGGGAAGGCACTGAACGTTGAGCTACAGGCTGTGACTTTTTGTTCAGCTTGTGAGGAGAAGTCTTGAAATTTTCCCAAGTGCCAGCCTTTAAGATTTTGGCAACCCCGTATCCAAGGAAAATGTACTATTAGGCTTTTCTTCCAGCCACAGGGCATGGTTTCTGACCTGACAGGCAGTAAAATCCCCTTTGGAATTTGGAGCCAGATGACAAAAAGGTTAGAAAGGCAAAGGGCATTGCCACCGGAAGCGTGGTGTTTAAACAGATGCTGGGAAGAAGGGAGGTCTGTGGCAGGGAGCCATGAAATTCCAAAGGTCACTGCAGCAGAGCCAGGAAGCTGAAAGCAAGAAGCCATCCGTGTACTAGGCGTCGCACAGGAGGAGTTAGAATCGCACTTCTCTTCCAAAGAGAGTGAAAACTGAGAACAGAATGAAATGGGGAGGAGGAAGTGTGCAGAGTTACGGGAAAGAAAACAGTGAGCAGCTCAAGCCCAGGAGAGTCAGTGCATTGAAGCAGGCTCCTGGACTCCAATATTGTTGTCCGGTTGCCAAAGCCTGAATTTGCCTGCCCTGAGCTAAGTGGCAAGAACCTGGGGCCAGGGAGGACACCGGGGTATAGAGGAAGTACAGGTCAGAGTTTGAAAGGCACTCTCACTGGGCGATTTCCCTGCAGGTAGGAAGCAGTCCTGGGTGCCTGCTTCCTGCCCCTGTTCCTGGGAAGGGGACTCCAGGCAGCTCTCCTAATTTAGCCCAACTCTAAAGAGGGAGGAAAAGGAGTGTGGAGAGGAGTGTGCAGAGGTGGGAGGACTGCAGAAGGCGGAGCAACAGGGAAAGCATTGCACTAATAGGCAGAGAAGAAAATGGAGAGGCTCGCAGAGGTCTCTCTGCCCTTCAGCTCCATCTCTTCCACTTCGGGGACAGCTTTTGTAAGGGAGCTAGTCACTCAATTTAAATAATGTAAACAGCACAGTCCACTTTTTTTTTTTTTTTTTTTGGCCACAGTGGGCGGCTTATGGGATCTTAGTTTGATGACCAGTGATACAACCCAGCCAGTGAACACGCCAAATGCTAACCGCTGGATTGCCAGGGAATTCCCCACTTTCCACTCTCTTATTCTAACCTCAAATGCTGACACAGTTCCCAAGATGGACAGAGGAGAGCGGGAACTTAGAAAAGCTGCTGTAGAGAGCCACGGCCCAGGCCTCCTTCTTCCAGGGAAACAGCTTTTGATTTAGAACAATCACGTTCAAGCTAACCAGTGCAGAGTGGGGTGTCGGGCAAAAATTATAACTAATGGCAAAGTGTGCTAAATAGAAGTGTGTTTTTTTTTTACCTGGAATGTAAACCTACCCATTACTACGAGGGTTGGAGGCCATGGAATTGCAGCTTGGGCCTGTCAGGACTCCCTCCTTGCAGAGCTTAAGTGCTGACAGAGGTCACGCACTCCGGGTTTTTTCAAGCAAAATCTGAAATCCTTTCCTCTTGGTCTGTACCGATACCCCCAGGAAGAACCACTTGGCCAGTCCTGTAGATCTGATAAGGCTCTTGCTTTCTTCCTTAAGGTCAAGAGAGGCCTGTACCCTGTCCGCGTCCTGGATCCAACTCAGCTGTCCTCTGCAGCCCAGAGGCCGTGACACTCGGGCTCTGGTTCCAGCCAAAGCCATAAATGTAGGGCAGGGCAGAGCAGAAGAATCAGTCTGGAAGGGCTATAGACTTTTTGTTTGTTTGTTTTGGCTTCACCCGGCTTTGTTGGAGCACACAGGCTTTCTCTAGCTGCAGTGCTTGGGCTTAGCTGCACTAAGGCATGTGGGATCTTAGCTCCTTAACCAGGGATAGAACCCAAGTCCCCTGCATCAGAGGTGGATTCTTAAAGACTGGATCATCAGGGAAGTCCCAGGGTTATGGGTTTTAAAGTGTAACTCAGTTCAGTTCAGTCACTCAGTCGTGTCCGACTCTTTGCGACCCTATGAATCGCAGCACGCCAGGCCTCCCTGTCCATCACCAACTCCCGCAGTTCACTCAGACTCATGTCCATCAAGTCAGTGATGCCATTCAGCCATCTCATCCTCTATCGTCCCCTGCTTCTCCTGCCCCCAATCCCTCCGAGCATCAGGGTCTTTTCCAGTGAGTCAACTTTTCGCATGAGGTGGCCGTGGTATTGGAGCTTCAGCTTCAAATCATTCTTTCCAAAGAAATCTCAGGGTTGATCTCCTTCAGAATGGACTGGTTGGATCTCCTTGCAGTCCAAGGGACTCTCAAGAGTCTTCTCCAACACCACAGTTCAAAAGCATCTATTCTTTGGCTCTCAGCCTTCTTCACAGTCCAACTCTCACATCCATACATGACCACAGGAAAAACCATAGCCTTGACTAGACAGACCTTAGTAGGCAAAGTAATGTCTCTGCTTTTGAATATACTATATAGGTTGCTCATCACTTTTCTTCCAAGGAGTCTTTTAATTTCATGGCTGCAGTCACCATCTGTAGTGATTTTGGAGCCCCAAAAAATAAAGTCTGACACTGTTTCTAGTGTTTTCCCGTCCAAGCTTTAGCATCAGTCCTTCCAAAGAAATCCCAGGGTTGATCTCCTTCAGAATGGACTGGTTGGATCTCCTTGCAGTCCAAGGGACTCTCAAGAGTCTTCTCCAACACCACAGTTCAAAAGCATCAATTCTTCGGTGCTCAGCTTTCTTCACAGTCCAACTCTCACATCCATACATGACCACAGGAAAAACCATAGCCTTGACTAGATGGAACTTGGTTGGTAAAATAATGTCTCTGCTTTTTAATATGCTATCTATGTTGGTCATAACTTTCCTTCCAAGGAGCAAGCATCTTTTAACTACAGTCACCATCTGCAGTGATTTTGGAGCCCAAAAAAATAAGCTAATCCACCGTTTCCATTGTTTCCCATCTATTTGCCATGAAGTGATGGGACCAGATGCCATGATCTTAGTTTTCTGAATGTTGAGCTTTAAGCCAACTTTTTCACTCTCCTCTTTCACTTTCATCAAGAGGCTTTTTAGCTCCTCTTCACTTTCTGCCAGAAGGGTGGTGTCATCTGCATATCTGAGGTTATTGATATTTCTCCCAGCAATCTTGATTCCAGCTTGTGTTTCTTCCAGTCCAGCATTTCTCATGATGTACTCTGCATAGAAGTCAAATAAGCAGGGTGACAATATACAGCCTTGACGTACTCCTTTTCCTATTTGGAACCAGTCTGTTGTTCCATGTCCAGTTCTAACTATTGCTTCCTGACCTGCATACAGGTTTCTCAAGAGGCAGGTCAAGTGGTCTGGTATTCCCATCTCTTTCAGAATATTCCACAGTTAATTGTGATCCACACAGTCAAAGGCTTTGGCATAGTCAAAAAGCAGAAATAGATTTTTTCTGGAACTCTCTTGCTTTTTTCAAAGATCCATAAGATGTTGGCAATATAATCTCTGATTCCTCTGGCTTTTCTAAATCCAGCTTGAACATCTGGAAATTCATGGTTCATGTACTATTGCAGCCTGGCTTGGAGAATTTTGAGCATTACTTTACTAGTGTGTGAGATGAGTGCAATTGTGCGGTAGTTTGAGCATTCTTTGGCATTGTCTTTCTTTTGGATTGGGATGAAAACTGACCTTTTCCAGTCCTGTGGCCACTGCTGAGTTTTCCAAATTTCCTGGCATATTGAGTGCAGCACTTTCACAGCATCATCTCTTAGGATTTGAAATAGCTCAACTGGGATGCCATCACCTCCACTAGCTTTGTTCATAGTATGCTTCCTAAGGCCCACTTGACTTCACACTCCCGGATGTCTGGTTCAAGGTGAGTGATCACACCATCATGATTACCTGGGTCGTGAAGATATTTTTCATATAGTTCCTCTGTGTATTCTTGCCACCTCTTCTGAATATGTTAATATGCTTCTGTTAGGTCCATAACAATATGTCCTTTATTTAGCCTGTCTTTGCATGAAATGTTCTCTTGTTATCTCTAATTTTTTTGAAGAGATCTCTAGTCTTTCCCATTCTATTGTTTTCCTCTATTTCTTTGCACTGATCACTGAGGAAGGTTTTCTTATTTCTCCTTGCGGTTCTTTGGAACTCTGCATTCAAATGGGAATATCTTTCCTTTTCTCCTTTGCTTTTTTGCTTTCTTCTTTTCACAGCTATTTGTAAGGCCTCTCAGACAGCCATTTTGCTCTTTTTGTATTTATTTTTCTAGGGGATGGGTCTTGATCCCTGTCTCCTGTACAATGCCATGAGCCTTCATTTATAATTAACCATGTGTTAATTATGCAGTATGAATAAATTGTAAGGAACAATTCAGAAAAAGGTTTAATAATTCTTAGAATTTAGATAATAAATCCTTTACTTCATCTCTTAATAGCTACTGCTGCTGCTGCTGCTGCTAAGTCGCTTCAGTCGTGTCTGACTCTGTGTGACCCAATAGACGGCAGCCCACCAGGCTCCCCCGTCTCTGGGATTCTCCAGGCAAGAACACTGGAGCGGGTTGCCATTTCCTTCTCCGGCTGCTGCTGCTACATACTCTTAAACGTACAGATCTCTTTCTCATCCTTTTCTTCTCAAGATTTTTGCACTAGACAATGACATACTGGAATGAAACAAAGCTTCTGTGTTTAACAAACTAAACCCAATGAAGTTAAAATTACTTTAAACACAATTCTGAGAAAAACAAAAGTTGTCAGTTTTGATGTACTGTTCATATACTGCCATTGAGTAGCTGTGTGATCTTAGGCAAGCTACGTAGATTTTCTGGGACTTAGTTTTTTCATCTATGAGTAGGTTATTGGACTGAATAACTTATTTCAAAACTTTATGACTTCACAGAAGGAAGCAGAGCATAGAGCATACAACTGACAAAATCAAGAGTTTCATCATTGGGAAGTTTCCATCAGTTGGGAGGTATGAAATATAGATTTTAAAAAATCTTTCACTTCCCTAATACTGTGATTTTGGAGAGATTCTTTAGATTATAATTTGAAAAACACTGGGCCAAACAGTATCCAAGAAAATTTGTACCTCTACTATTTTGTCATTGTAATGCTGTTCTGAAAAAATTTAAGAAATTAGAATTTTGAGCTCAAGTAGATTTGGGAATTTATTTAGTTCAATACCTTCATTTTGAGGGCTCCTCTGGTAGCTCAGCAGAAAAGAATCCACCTGTCAATGCAGAAGACTCGGGTTTGATCTCTGGGTTGGGAAGATCCTTTTTAGAAGGAAATGGCAACCCACTCTAGTATTTTTGCCTGGGAAATCCCATGGACAGAGGAATCTGGTGGGCTACAGTCCATGAGTTTGCAAGAGTCAGACAGGACTTAGTGACTAAAGAACAACAACAACAACATGTTCATTTTGAAGATGTTACAATTAAGAGACATCCTTGTCAAGTTCCCAGAAGGTGTATTGCTAAACTGGGCTTCTTCAGAACACTGCTTGAATGGATCAGAAATGGCTCCCTGGTATAACTGGACTTTGTCTGACAGTGGCTATGCATACTTATCTACAGAAACTGCCTAAATTTGTTTCCCTAGGACCATGTTTAGATTATGTTGAGGTCTTCAAAACAGAGGATAAGTCTGAGAAATCTGATTAGATCAGGGGTATCCCAACCTGGATGGTTATTCTGAGGTTCTGACTTTGTTTAGGGGTTAGAGGCTAGCTCTTTAGATTGAACTGGAATGAAGACTAATCTTGAGACTTTATTATCCAAATTACACTCTATACATATTTGATTCCTTAACAAAGGCCATTATTGAAATCATTATTTTGAGTTAAGGGCAGTGGTTATTTTATTCCAAAATTATATATATATATGTGTGTGTGTGTGTGTGTGTGTGTGTGAAGTTGCTTCAGTCATATCTGACTCTTTGCAACTCTATGGACTATAGCCCGTCGGGCTCCTCTGTCCACAGGATTCTCCAGGTATGAATACTGGAGTGGATTGCCATGATTTTCTCCAATGGG